>JBBMOC010000336.1:39778-42278 GCA_037975185.1 Centropyge bicolor
TTTTGCTGTTTTGTCTCTGAGAACAGATCGTTTTCTTTGTAGTCAGTTTAAATTCTGACCCGTCTGATTTTGAAGAGAAGCAGGAAGAAGAACGTGCTGCAGCGGTGGAGAAGCTCGTGTTTCCGAGCGGCTCACGGACGCGGCGAGGGCTGATCCGCTGTGTTTAACATATATCCAAGCCAAATCTCTGGCAGAGATGCCGGCCCACGTGTGGCGTTGGAAGGACGGAGAGGACACGGCGGGGGGCGACGGCAGAGGGATTGTGGGAACTGCTGACTCGACAAGTGAGATTTTTCAATTTCCCATGTTTGTAAAGGGCAGAGGCTCCTGTTCAAGAGGACAGGGGCTTTTCACTGCGTCTGATTGGTTGGTTCAAACTGAGACTGAAACTAACAAAGACACCCGGGATGGAAGTAATTTAGCGAAATCAGAAAAACTGATTTGATCATAATTTCCTCTTGTCATTGTTAGAAAATAGTTCTCTCCTGCTGTTCATTTTCTCCATTAACTGATTTATCATTTGGTGGAAAAAAAGGCCTTTACACCTCTTTGAAAAGCTTCTGTTGTTCCACCAGGACCCAGCGTGAAGCAGCAGGCTGATGGACAGACAGAAGTCAAACCAGCTGATTTATTGACAAACTGTCTGAACCAGCTTTAAACAGGAGCTTTGGAGAATGGCGACACATTCTTGACTGGTTGGTGTCATAAACATCATCACGTGTCAAAGTGGACGGAGCGTCCCGCAGCGTCGTTCGGCTCCTCCTCCCTCCTCCTGATGGCTCCTGATGTTTTGCCTCCGTCTCTCAGATGATGGATGAGGAGCTCAGGACGAGGCGAGGCTGAGGGCTCCTCCCGCTCCGTAGCCTTTAAGGGATAATTTAAGGGATAATTAGATCTGGAAAACATTTGTGCTGTGGGACGTGCAGATGTCTTTTTCTTACTCACATAATGGAATCTACAGAGCAGATGGCTCCGAGCGGTGAGACAGAGGAAGACCACGCCCTGAGCTCAAGACCTCCAGGACTTTGTCTTATATGATCACATCCATCGATTTATCTGCTGTTCGACCACATAACCTCACAGATGAAAGATAAGATCACAGATGAATTTTGAAGAGAAGCTTTACTAAAGTAGAGGATCACTGACAAACGTCTCGTCGATCCCACGTCCAAAAACCATCCAGGATCTGAAGTCCTCCACCTGCTGCCGGCCTCTGATTGGCTAATACACAGAGGTGTCTTCCATCACTCTGCGCATTCTGTCGGAATCTGATTACTCCTGATTTTCAGGTGTAATCTGATTACTCCTGACTCTCAGGTGTAATCTGATTTCAGGGGAATGCTGAACCTGGTTTCTTGTTTCAGGTTAAATGATTTAGAAGAACCTGCTTCGTTTAGACCTTCAGCTGTCTTTGTTTCTGGCCGTGTGTCTTCACTAATCATGTAATAGATAATGACACACACATCACATTACAAACGCATGATGTCATCATGATGTCATTGCAATATCAAATAGACTCGAGTGAAAATGTCCCACGCTGAAGGCTGAGAGGTGGATCTGTCAGTGATTCAAACAGCGACTACAAAACCATCTCATCTGGGTGTTTTCTGAAGGTTTGGTTAAGTTGCCATGGTTACAACAAACTGACTCTTGTTAGACTGAGCTTCAGGTTCCATTTGAGGAAAGTGGAGCAGTAAAACAGTGCTGGGTGAGGGATGACAGATTTCACTGCATCACTTTGATGCTGAGGCCCCTCTTCTTCATGAGTCCTGAGCAGATATATGGACCGTCACACTGGACATATCGATACTTCAGAGACGTGTGAGTAGCTCTGAATCTGTGTGTTCAGGTTATGACTGTGAGGAACCTGTGACTCAGGCTTCCTCCTCTGGCTCCGTCCTGCTGAGAGCTCGTTTCTCTTTCTGACCGTGTCCTGTCACTTCCTGCTGCTTGAAATGCCGCCTTGAACGTTGAGCCATATTACAGAGAAGCTCATTGAACATGTCATCCTCCACCACCTTCCCGTCCAGTTCGGCCTTTACTTACAGGCTTCTGTGTGTCTCATGTTTTCCTCTTTTACGTTTTTTTTTTATGTTTCTGCACCGGGGACGTTGTGTGATTCCTCCTGAACTCAGAGGGAAGATGCAGACCTGTGTGTGTGTGTGTGTGTGTGTGTGTGTGTGTGTGTGCTGCGGTCTGAGCATGTGCAGAGCCGGCTGACATTTTCCAGGCTGCCCAGGCTTGTGAATAATTGATCACAGGCCTCACCTCTTTGAGTCTGCGCTGGCTGCCCTCGCTCCGTTGTCCAGCTCCTCCCTCGCTCTCTAAATCACTCTCATTCTCTCTGCAGTTATAAAAGTATTTCACTGCCTCCTTCTCTGTGCATTCCTTTATTCATTCATGCTCATTTCATCCTGTGCATCTGCGTGTGCACTCAGCACTTCAGAGGCTGAACTGAAGCTCCTCAAATACGAGCTTACACCATCTTAAACATGACAGT
>JBBMOC010000336.1:47278-63473 GCA_037975185.1 Centropyge bicolor
ATATCGACAAACATTTAAAAAACAGTGATTTGACTTTGACTAAAGATTTCTTGGAACAAAATTCTGTTTCTAAGATCAAAAATGAACTTTTTCTTTTATTTATCAATAAATCTTTTTCTTTTTTTAATTAATCAATTTATCATTTGGACAAAACAGCTATTATAATATTGTAATATTGAATCATGTCTAATATCCTGAATGACGTTTGGTCGTCTGCTCAGTAATGATGAATGTAATGTGAAATCTCGGTTTCCTCCTTGAATATCTTAGTGTGACATCTCATGGAAACGTCTCCATGTGCAGTGACGACATGTGTCAGACAGGAAGTGCAGGAGGTGATGGCCGACATCATTCAGACTGCTGCCTCAGGACGGAGATACCAGTCAGACACATTGATACGACACAGGAAATGAACTTGAATTAAACTGAATTGAGTTGAAGTCAGTGGCATATTTGAAAACTTTGGGACTAGAATTTAAAGTATGGTTCAGCCGATAAGTGAAGAGAAAACTTGACTCAGCGTCTGCGTCCTAATAAACATCAAATATGACATATTCTAAAGGTGTGTCCTGCTCTGAAACATCTGTCAGTCTGAGGAGGAACAACATCAACATCCTTGTTTCAGCAGGATAACAACGCATGTGAGGCATTAATACTCTGAGCCTGAGGGGGCAGCAGAAAGGCCTCGACCTCCGAGGCTGTGATCCTTCACTGAGATCTGAACGATACAAGGTTTTCATCTGACGCCGTGAGTAACATCCACGGACGCTGATTCTGTTGATGTTGTTTTCTGCTAAAAACAACAACATCAACATTCTGGAGAAGTGAGGGGAGGGAGGGGCGAGAGAGCACTGCATGACTGTCAGAGAGAGAGAGAGAGAGAGAGAGAGAGGGAGAGAGAGCGATGTGGGAATCATACAGCCGTGCATTGTGGGAAGGAGCCCTGCTGTCAGGCCTGTCTGGACGCCAGCACGAGGCCAAGGTTCACCACTGATCTGCCAACAAAACTGCTGATGTCCAACATCTCGTGTTTCCCTCGCTCTCTCTGCTTTCACACATGCTCGCTCTACCTGACTCTCAGCCTCCACTGCAGATCTGATTTCAGCCTCTCCGCACTGTTGTTATGGAAACTGAAATTTTGGTACTTCAGTCCTGTAACGTCCTGCAGCTTGAATCTGATACTCCTGCATCCTGAAATTCCCTCACAGCGGCCGAGCGTCCGACAGAGACGAGGGTCCGCCGTCAAACACGGCTACCTGATGGCACTGAACCCGTCACCGAGCAGGTCTGAGGCGTCACATGACACACGGCTTCAAACAGCTTCCTGCTTCCAGCCGCCCTCTTAAATACTGATCAGATATTAGAGCAGAGCCTCAGAGGAGCTCACAGCTGCAGATGTGAGAGACGGACCAAATCTCCTGGTTCATGTTGTTCATGTAGTTTCAGACTGCAAACGCAAAAAAAATCTTCAATCTGTTTTTGGCTGCAATAAAAAAAACAAGGTCCTTCATCACAGTGATGTGAATCCAGTAGGGCCATAAATCAGTGCTGCTCCTGCCGGCAGCCGAGTGGCGACCAGAGACATTAAAAGAAGAAGAACCTCGATAAACAAACACGATAAAGTCCGTCCTGGTGGAAGTGGATTCATCCCACAGTTCATTTTCTCAAAGAGCAAATTCACTGTGTTCAACGCAAGAATCTCCCCATTAAACTGCTTGTTTTATCCGACCAACAGGCCCAAACCCAAAGATACTTAAGATAAGATAAGATAAGATAAGATAAGATACTTACTATTTACAAATATTTACATTTGAGAAGCTGGAACCAGATTTCAATCATCCTCTGCTCAAAATGTGGCCTGAAGCATTAACATACTGAAACTGCTGCTTATTAATGTTCTGTCAATCAGGCAGTCGACTGATGGACGGACTGTTTTCACTGGTTAACGTGAGCTCCTCACAGCTCGCTCTCAGTCCTCTTCCTCTTTCTTCACACTGAACTGTTGCTCATTCTGCCGGGTTCCCTCTCAAACCTCCTCTGGGGCCGCCGGTGTTTCCCGAACCCCACGAGGGAACTAAAGCCATCCAGTCATCGGGCTGATGTTCAAAGCCCTGCAGGGAGGGAAGGACTGCCAGCTGCCAGTCAGTCAGAAGAAGTGTGGAACAGACGTTCTGACCTGAATCACTTTTTTCTTTCTCTGAACTCGGCGCCACCTGTGGAGGAATCCAGTTATTTTGGGAATCCTCTGTTCACGCAGGTCCAACAAAGAGTCCGACATTTCTCAGCTTGGAACTCTATTTTTGTTCAATTCTACAACAGGTACCGGTGAAATGTCAAACACGACACCAACGAGCCGACTTGTTGACTGTGGGGGAAATACAGGCGGCTGTTCAGATTCTCCCTCCTCCTCTTCATGGATCCGTGTTTGTCTCCGTTCTTTATCTCGCTCCACCCATCTGCTGCTGCTCTTTAATCCCCGTCCCACTTCTCCTCTCTGCTTCCTATACATGTGTCACGTTGAAGTGTTGCCTGTGCATCAGGATCTGTGGGTGAAGAGCGTGAGCGACGCTTCCCCTGCCGTCAACACAAGCCGCTGAAGTGCCCTCGAGCAAGACACTCCACAGCCGAAGAACGGCGGGAAGCTGAGCAGCAGCTGGAAGATCTGCCATTTAATTTATATATTATTGTTTTGATTTTATCCTACATTAATAATGTTAATGAGTATAATCAACATAAAGGATCAGTTCACCAAAATTACAGACTGCACACATTCAACAATCCACATCTGGAGGGTTCTGACCACGCAGGAAGCTCCCTTTGTTTCAAGCTTTGTTTTGGGAGATAAGGCCAAAATATTACGGTTTTATTTGCAGCCATTTTGGATTTGATCACATCCAGTCACTTTGGTTGGCGTTTGTCAGAGAGTCTGGACCTCAGTCTGGTTTCTACAGTCCTGTTGAATAATACAACAAATCCTCTGCAAACACATCTGGCAGAATCAGTAAAGACCCCAACAGCTGGTCTTGTTATTGATTGTGTTGACAAATCAGAATTGGTTAAAAAGCCGCTTCATGAAATTAGACATTTCACATCTATTTATTTTAAGATGATGGAACAATAACGAAAGAAAAACCTCGACAAATAAAAAACAAAACCATCAACATGACTCGACACCAAGAGTCGACCCAATGTTTTGTCGTAATTAGTAATTCAGTGATTCATAAATGTGTCTTTATGAGAATGTTTTGCCTTGATGTCATATAATCCATCAACAAAGAAACAGGAAATATCAGTTTACACACACACACACACACACACACACACACACACACACTCTCTCTCTATCTGATTTAAACACAGCAGAAGTCAAATGTCCTCCGTTCACTTCGGCCTCATGTTACCCTGCACATGATATCGCCTCGTTGATGACATCACACGTTGGAGCTCCGCCTGTGTTTTGACTCATCACTTCCTGCGTGCTGACGAGACGATTTCACACCGAATCCCACAGCAGAAGTGAGGCCGCTTTTTTCCGCGCGATGTCGGCCGATAAAAAGGCTGAATTTTCACATGTGATTTGGTGCTCGCCGCGGCTCTGACACCGGCAGCACATATGGAGCGGCCATATTGGAAGCTGCATATGTCGTGCTGCAGAGAAACGAGCGCGCTGCCAGTCAAACACGAGACCCGCCACGAGCTGAGGGATGAATCAGTCCGAGCAGGAAGTGATTTCCTCTCTCGTCTCTGACTTAATGAGCCGAGGAGAAACAAAACAAAGTGCTGTGTCGGCCTGCAGGTGAGAGAGGGACGGCTGCTCCCTGAGTTCAGACTCTCAGGCAGAACTGGCTTCACCTCCTTCATGTTAAGACAAACTATCTATGAGACCAAAAATAAGCAGGAAGACTTCAGGTAAACTGGACAAACGACTGAGGATCAAAGTCGCTGCTGGATCAGAAGCGGTTTGTGATTATTGGAGCTCAAAGTGACAAAAGATTGAGATGATATTTTTTTTAAAAATCACCTGTAAAACTGAAGATAAGAGTCAGGGAGAGTGAAGGCAGTCGAACTCTTTATGTTTCCTACATTCAGTCGATAAGTGAACCTTGATTCTCACCATCTTGGTTTTTAGGTTCCAGATGAGAAATAACTCGGTTCTGGACATTTTAAATACAGTCAAAAGCAGAAACTGGCTCCGAGTGATATTTGGGAGCCACTTGGCCCCGACGTGACCAAATCACCATGAATTCTAAATGACGACAGTTCTGTGTTTGGCTGCATTCACATTTGAAATGAGTGATGAGAGGAGGGTCAGAGGTGACAACAGATTGTCTCATCAACTTCACCGTCAGCGTTTCAGGATCTGACCTCTCTGGAGACGGCTCCTCAAAAACTGCTGCGCTGTGACAGAAACAGCGGCTTCGTCTGGACCAATGATCTTTGCTCAAAAGTTTTCTGAAGTTCTGAGGAGGAAAAACTGTCAAAGGCTCCGTCAGTTTGATCTTTAGGAGAATAAATACTGTGGAGACTTGTGGAGGTTTCCTGGAGGGACCAATGAAATTCAGTGTCAAAAATACACAATTAGTCCAAGTTGTTAATTCTGAAAAATCAACATCACAGCCAATATCAAACTGAGAAAAAGTGACTCCAACATCTGTTCAAACATCAGCTGATTTCTAATAAGAAAACAGGAGAGACACAAACATGTTTGATCAAAAAGCTGCTGACGTGGACTGAATGAAGCCGGACTGAACAGGCCGGTCGAACAGTGGGAGAGAACAAGAGGCCACAGCAGCTGAGTGTTGGTTCCTGATGACTCCAGGTGATGAGGCTGCATCTCTGCCAGCTGCAAAACCACCATTTGGAACAACAGTGAATTCTGAGACGCAGGAAAACAAACAAACGATCGACTGTCGCTCTGGCAAGAAAAACCCCAGCAGCTGTCGGACAGGAGGACAAGACCACCGTTCTGAGGACGTCAATCACAGCTGCATGACACCACATCAACATCTGCACCTTTCAGCTACAGCCACTCCGACAAACATCAGCTTTCAACCAATCATCAAACCTGCAAATGGCTGATTCTGTGGCGGCGAAGGAAACGAGCTTCCTGTTCGTTTCTACACAAACAGCAGCTCAGGACGTTGATCAGGGCTAAAATCAGCCTCTGAGATCTGCTGGAAGAAACAGCCACACCAGGAGAAGATTCAGGACTGAGCTGAGCCTCGTAACCTACTTCAACAGGAGCCGTCCCAGCGACCATCAGCTCGGCTTCACCGTCATCCAGCCCAGCTCCGGACTGAGAGCTCGTATCAGCATGAGGCTCCAGCAGGAAACTATTCATTGGCCACAGTAATATTAGGTTACGACCTGCCTGGTTCCACATCAGCGCAGCACCAGCCGTCATTAATGGACTGAAGATTGATGCAACAAATGGACTGGGGCTCTGCAGCCGTGAGCGGCTGAGCGGCCCCGAGTCCTGGGCCATCAGAGGGAGAGAGCATGTACTCACACGAAGGCGTGGTAGAGCAGCGCCCAGCCCCTCGGCCTCTCCAGCGCGTCGTACACCAGGTTCTGGATCCTCCTCTTGCGGATGTTATTCCTCTTGGTCGGCCGGGTGTAGTTCAGGGGGGTCTTGGCCAGCAGCCCGATGCCGATGCCCTGGGAGCCCCGCTTGAAGTCCTCCCGGCCGGCGGCCACCAGCAGCAGGGCGCCATCCTTGTCCGCTCCCCCGGCGCCTTGGTCCAGCAGGTCCCCGGGAGGCGCGCCGGAGCTCTTCTTCTGCTCCTCCGAGCCGCTAGCGACGGTCCTGGACCGGAGCCCCATGGTCAGTGCTGGAAGCCCGCTGTGGGCAGCATGCCATGATCCGGGCGCTGGATCCGGAGACGCCCCCTCCTCAGCCGCGGGTCATTTAAGGATGAGGTCCCCGGCACGAAGGGAGGTGCTCAGCAGTCTGACTGGAGGATGGAGAGGAGGAGGAGGAGGAGGAGGAGGAGGAGGAGGGAGGGAGGAGAGATGATGGAGGAGATGAGGAGGAGGGACGGGGGAAGGAGGGACGGAGGAGAGAAGGAGAGAAGGAGGGAGAAAGAGTGGTTACATGCTTGGTTTCTGGAAACTGTCCGTGTTGTCAGAGACAGACTGGAAAGTGAGAAGAAGCAGCTGAAGCAAACAAACAGAGAATCCACGCCCTTCAGATCCAAACACAGAGGAAACATGACAGAATCCACGAACACAAAGTGGGATGAAGTGAGAGAGGAGCCGCTCACACTCACAGGAGAATCATCAAACCAGAGGCAGCAAACAGCTGGTTCCTGCAGGAGCCGATCAATCCATCAATACATCCATCCATTTCAAATCTAAACGGGCATCAAGCAACAATTGCCACCACACACACACACACTCTCTCTCTCTCTCTCAAAAACACACACACACACACACACACACACACACACAGTGGAGACAAAGAGCCTCCATCCTGCTGCCTCCTCTCACAAACACACTCGATGGGAGGAAACCTGCCGGAGACCGAAGCGGCTCCAGCTCCGAGTCTTACCGGCAGCGGGTCCCGAGCATGGCGCGACTCTCCGGGGCTTCCAGCCTCCATCCACCTGCAGAGGAAGCGGCGCTGAGGCGGCGGCTGAGGAGGAGGAGGAGGAGGAGGAGGAGGAGAGATGCTGCGTGAAGGAGGTCGACGCTCAAACTGAAGCAGGAGGAGAAGCAGGGGAGGGAGAGGGAGAGAGAGAGAGAGAGAGAGAGAGAGAGAGAGAGAGGTTTTCATCAGCAGCAACGCACAGGCGACGTGCGCGCACACACTCACACACACGCCGGAAGACGTGCACGCGCACAGAGACACCTTGATGCCCTCAGGCGGAAACACGCAGGTAAACACAGACAGATGCAGACAGACACGCGCGCGATAGCTTCGCGTGCACGCGCTTGTTGGCACATGCATGTACTGAGACACATGAAGACACACACACACACACACACACACACACGCTGATCTGAAGAACTCTATGTAACAGAAACAACCTCAGAGAGTAAAAATACTCCATTACAAATGCAGACACAGTGAAAGTGCAGAAACACACTGGATCGAAAATTAAAATCACTTCTTATACAGACAGATTCTTTTAGTGTTGTGTCACATTATTATTATTATTATTATTATTATTATTATTATTATTGATGCATTAACGTGTAATCAGTAGATTAATGTTGGAGGAAGGTAATTTAACTTTCTAATCTGTTGTTTACTTGATTCTGTAATAATTTTTCATCATACAAGATGATCACATGTTTTATTTTTGAAAACGTAAAGCAACTATAACAGATAATTGTAGTAGAGTTTAGTATTTTTATGATCATCCAGATGATATTAAGTAAAGCACGTGTTTGAGATTTGAAGAAGCAGTTCTGTGACGTCATCAGATCAAACCTACTGACAGACGCAATTAGCGGCCTCTAGAGGCTGAAGTGTTCACTACAGCCACAAGACTGAAAGACACTACATAGTGATTTTGCTTCTGACCAAAGCCTGAGCAGAAGTGGAGCTGAAAACGTCTTTACAAGGTTTGTCCTGAAGGTGGCGCTAGATGACAAGGTGATGGAGTCGTTAAAATCTAAAGGGTTCGTCCTCTGAGGAGTCGGAACATGTCACTGTCGATGCACAGCTGCTGGATGCATCCAGCCAAACACAGTTAGCATTCAGCTGTCAGACGTTAGATTGTCAGTTACTTGTTACTTTACAGATGAACATTTTACAAACAAAACATGATCCTCCTATAAAATAAAAGTGAAGACAAAGGGAGGGGGACAAACACACGTACTCCCAAACTAGCCTCACCACCCACCTGGGATCCACCCAGGACTTTGTGACCTCCAGCTCCACCCAACCAAGAACCTGCAGCAGTGAAAGACACACACACACACACACACACACACACAGTTATACACAATAATAAATACTCGTATTTCCTCTGAAACACATAAATATCAAACAGTAGACTTGATGCAGATGTGCACAATTAATAATTGAAATACAATACACAAAGATTCAGTCAGTTCTTTTCAGGAAATAAAATCCTCTATTTGAACACACACACACACGCACACACACACGCACACACACACGCAGTCTAACAGGATTTGAAGAACAGAACAATCTTAAAATAGATTGATTGCGTGTCTCCGTGGCCTTTAGTATTTCTACTTAATCGTTGGCGGTCGGAGGATTTGACTAATTATCTGGATGAGAAACGGCAGAAGGAGTCTGTAATTGAAAAAGCAATAATTTGACTCCAGCTGTCTGCGGCTCTGCAGGAGCGTCCGCTGGTTCGCAGCCGCTCCGGCACAACTCACATGGCTTAAGGTTTCCTGATGAAATCCTCAGGAAGAGAACAGGCTGCTCACAGACAAGAGAGTCAGAGGCACAAGAGACATCCACGACTTTTCTTTGCCTTTTCTAATTTGTTCTTTAAAGCATCATTTTACGTTCTGCATGAGGAAAAACATCAGATCCATCACACCTCGATGACAAAATGTCGGCCTGTCTGTTGTAATAAGACAAAGACAAAAGTACAACTGAAAAGAAGTCCTTTAGAAACAGTGTTATGTTTAAAAGATGCTGAGAGTCGAGTCAGACACTTCGAACACTTTTAGACCAGTCAGACTTCCTCCCACAAAAACTGAAGGCTAACATCAGCAGGCTAACTTCAGCATGCTAACATCAACATGCTAACATCGGAATGCTAATATCAGCAGGCTAACGTGTTCACGATGAATGTTGACGTTGAAGCTTACGTTCACTGTCTTAGTTGAGCTCGTCACAACAACCTGTTCAATAGTTGAGACTTTTCACTTAAAGCATCAACGTCATCAAGGTGCTAAAGCGAAAATCAGGGCTTCAGCAAAGTCGGCAGGATTCTTCCTCTGGAGACTGTGAATGTCTGTATAAAAGGTTCATAGGTCAAATAACCGTTGTGCTACAGACAGAAAGTCTCCTGAAGTCCTGTCGGCTCGTCCTGTCTTTGTGTTCATGGACAGGTCTGTAGGAGCAGAGCTGAACCTGATGCACACGTGACCCAGGAAAACCCAAAGACCGCTGTGGCTCTGCTCCAGTCCAGGGTTTGGAACCCGCGGCCTCGTGAGCCACGGCCGTGTCTCTCTGACTCACAGGACTCGTTCAGGCAGGGGCAGATTGATAGAGCTCGGCAGGACACTTTAAAACGCTGCGCGTGTCGATATGTGGGTGTAAAGTGATTGGTGATGGATGAGGCTGCGATCAATACTCGTGTCCACGAATGGAACCAAATTCATCATCCATGTAATTTTAGTGGCTGGGAGGAGCAGCAGAGGCCATCCGTCCTGCAGGCGGCTGACAGGACACGTGGCTCTGCAGACGCAGGTGGGAAGTCCTGCTGGAGCGTCAGAGCTCCACCTGCTCACAGGTGTCACATCACCAGTCCAGACTTTCCTGCGTGTCTGCTTCTCGTGAACACGTGTCGATGGTGGCGACTGAGACGTGATCATGGTGAGAACACGATGTGGGTCTGAGCTTCAGGACGTCAAACACACGTTCTGTAGAATACCAGGAATTCTTTTTAGAACCTTTCAAAGCACAAAAACATACGTGTAGTAAATGAATACACATGTAGTAAATGAACACACATGTAGTAAATGAACACACTCACCAATATGAATCCAAACTTTTGATTTCACTGTTTAATGTTGTGGAGTTGTTTCCTGCAGTTTGGACACTCGCAGTGTCAGTGTCAGACTGGTTTTAATGTTTGTGGGGAAGCTCATTAGTCCATCATGTGTACAAAAACAATAGATATCTGACCAACTGTTATATGTGTGTATTTTCAGGCACTACATCACCTGGCCACCAGGGCGGCGCTACAGGCTGGACTCCTTCTCCATCTGAACATCATGATGTTCTTCAGCTGCCTGCAGGACTCAACACAACCAACTTTCTTATAACTGGAGGACAATTTGTGACAAAACACGACAAATCAAATCTCACACGCGAGCGATGTGGAGCTTATTGATGTGACAGTTTGTACAGAACAAACATTAGAGCTTAATCTGATTGATTTCATTATCATGAAAGCTCCGTCCTTTTGTTACAGGTTAACATGAAGAGGCTGTGATGAAAGTGCTTTATTAAGGTTTGAGAGGAAAAAGGAGAGAAAAGGACAGATTTGAAAGAACAGACTCACATCTGAGCCACATCTGCAACATCTGGAATGTTTTGGACTGCAGATAGACAGAGAGAGAGAGAGAGAGAGAGAGACAGAGAGACAGACAGGCAGACAGAGAGAGAGACAGACAGACAGACAGACAGACAGACAGACAGACAGACAGACAGACAGAGAGACAGACAGACAGACAGACAGACAGACAGAGAGACAGACAGACAGACAGACAGACAGACAGACAGACAGACAGACAGGCAGGCAGGCAGGCAGACAGAGAGAGAGAGAGAGAGACAGACAGACAGACAGACAGACAGACAGACAGACAGAGAGAGAGACAGACAGGCAGACAGACAGAGAGAGAGAGAGAGAGACAGGCAGACAGACAGAGAGAGAGAGAGAGACAGACAGGCAGGCAGACAGAGAGAGAGAGAGAGAGAGAGAGAGACAGACAGGCAGGCAGACAGAGAGAGAGAGAGAGACAGACAGACAGACAGACAGACAGACAGAGAGAGAGAGACAGACAGGCAGAGAGAGAGACAGAGAGAGAGAGAGAGAGAGAGAGAGAGACAGGCAGTCAGACAGAGAGAGAGACAGACAGACAAGCAGAGACAGACTGACAGGCAGAGAGAGAGAGAGAGAGAGAGAGAGAGAGAGAGAGAGAGAGAGAGAGACAGGCAGAGAGACAGGCAGAGTAACCCAGTGAGTGATTTGGTTTCCGGTGGAGTGGAAGGGTCTGTGTCAGAGATCCAGCTGGTGAATAATTGAAGGCGTTACAGGCGTCGTGTTCTATGTGCACGATGCGGCCGAGTCTTCAGGAGCTCAGCTCACATGTTTTATTCATCTGCCTCATCCACTTTTCATAATACAAGGTTAAAACACACAAAGGGAAGCGACAGCGGCGGCGGAGGAGCTGCACACACGGTGATGGAGAAAACGAGACAAACAAGAATCACAGTTTTCATTCTTCCAGGAAAACTCGGACTCTCTCCCAGACCTCGAGGAAACCGATTCGGTTTCGACGAGCGGAAAATAGAATCCCCGACATCAGCACTTGGTTTTAGAGAAAGCGTCTTCAGAGCGGCGAGGTTTACTGTTACAAGACGACTCCGAGCTCAGCAGATTGAATCCTGCCAAACATGATCCTGAACATGGGACCGCTCATCGCTGCTGAGCTAACAGCACATCGCTGCCTCCTTCAGATCCTGGTTTTGGTTCTGAGGCACATGGAGCTGGAGAAGAACAAACTTTTTCACCCAGTGGACGGAAACAGTTTTGTGCAAACAGGAAGTTGTTTGCTGACGTGTTTACCTTCGTCAGAGAATAAATCCCTGTGATGGAGGCGGCTGTGTTAGTTTGTTGCCCCCTAGTGGACAAAAATCAACTCATGCAGCTTTAAGTGAAAACAGAGGAAACATGAGAGAATCCACAGGAGAATCATCAAACCAGAGGAGAGCAAACAGCTGGTTCCTGCAGCCGCCCATCAATACATCAATCAATACATCAATCAATCAATCCAAATATGAGGAATAACAAAAATATTCCAACATGACTCGTGCAGCCTTCTTCTAACATGTGTGGTGCAGTTGATCCATTTATTTCTTGCTGTGGTTCTGTGAGTGTAAAGGTTTTAAACCAGCTTCAAGCTCAAGCACATTTTTTTCTCTCTGTGGTGCCAAGTTCTAATATAACAAATCTAATAATATCGTATGTGTGTGTGGACGCCTGCCGGTAGGAAGACACAGTGGAGGGTGAAGATCCTTCACAGCTCTGACTGTCCTGAGGTCTCAGGCTCTCGTCGGGTTACCTGCTTCACGACAGGTCTCATGCAGCTGCTCATCGTTACCTGCCTCATATTCACAGCCATGACTCAAGTAATGAGATGAAGTAAAATGATCAGGTGAACGTCCTGGTGGGAAGAATCACGCGCTCAGTGAGCAGTGAACTGAGCGTCCTGCTCTGTGCGTGGCCGCCGTCTCTGAGGCGTCGCCGGCTGGTTAACCTTCATGAGATGAACACATGAGGCCTCGGGAGACGCTCGCTGACTTAAAGCCTTCATGAATCAAGCCGCTCGTGTCTCCGGCCGTGTGAAAAATGGCTCCAGCTGTCGGCTCCCGGAGGAGCGAGCTGCCGCCGCGCCGACACCCACGGGTCAGCAGATACGACCATTCAGCAAAAATGCTAAAATAAACATATCAATCTCAGCAATCGGCATAAATCAGTGCATGGTAACCAACGAAGCCCGGGGCCTCCGGTGCTCCGGGGTGAACCCAAGCGGCAACCTCCGGCGCTGAAAAATGAAGCCAATGCGGAAGTGCAAAAAAGCTGCAGTTCCTCGAATAACCACTAGAGCAGGCTGCAGAAGGGAGTCAATTACATTTGAGCAATGTTAAAATGTCCGATTTTACGACAGAAAAAAACATATTTACAGCCTGGTTCAAAACATGGCTCTAGTCTCATAAGCTGTTTTTCTACTCCATGACAACTCTGGGGGGGGCGAATTTTTTTATAAGGCGTTGGTTTAAAATATACAGCATACATCATTATGCACAATTCATAGCTGTCAATCTAAGTGGTGCCACTTTGATTGAAAGAGATCGTCGTGGGGTTAGCCAGCTAGCAACGATATTTAGCATTTAGCCTAGCTGGTTAGCCGTAGCTAGTTTGATTATTTCGAATAAAGCGGCTTTTTTCAGCCAATAGCGTTCATTCGACCCGCCTCAGCTCCGCCCTCGCTCCACCTCTTTGTCCATATTTGGAGTAACCGGAGGTAGGCTACCAAGATGGCTGCGCACTACGATTTGCTTCATTTTTGCTCTTCAGAAACCTATGGGTGACGTCACGGACACTACGTCCATATTTCATACAGTCTATGGGTGAACCCTCCATGTGACGGTCGAGGTGCTGAAATCTCTGACGTCGAATCAGTTTCCAAAGCTGCAGAGGAGCTTTTACATCACTATCCGTGTTGTGGTGCACATGTGGTGTGGACGCAGACACTCGCTGACTGTCCATCATGTGAACAGCTTCATTCCCCCAGACGTTGGGTTGACGGACCGGGCGACGAGGGGTCGCGTTGAAAGGTCGCTCAGCAGCAGCTTTATGACCAATCCAGCGCATCCATTCCTGATCTGATGTCGGTGTGGTTTGAAGACGTTGATTGATTGTTTTGATTTAAAAAGCAGATTTGTGACGACAAGGTTGCTGGTTTTGATGAGCAGGGTCTGAATCAGCTGCAGCGTGGGATCAAAGGTCACATGACCTGACATCTCTCTGTGCAGGTGTTTGCATATGAATGCAGAGCCTGGGACCAGATGTCAGCGTCTGAAGCCGGAGCAGTTTTGAGCTCACAGAGATGAGCTGAAGTCGCGGTCGGATGAGAACCGACGGGTCCAGATCGAACCTGCAGAGGGTTTTTCTCCTGACAACAGAAGATGCAGGTGTTCAATCTTTGTACTTGTACTTTTTTTGAGTAGACCTATTTTCCGACACTTCACACTTACTCATCTACATTAGGAGGCAAATATTGCACTTTTTACTCCACCTCATGGATTTTAAAGCTTCGGTTATTAGTGTGCAGAATCAGATTATTTATCAAGAAGATAATCAACTAATAAATGCTTTACTGTGGATCAAACTACCACAATGCAGTTATGCACTATGTATAATCCAATAACGACATGTATTATTCTGAGTACTTTTACTTCTGATACTACACTGATACTATAGCAGCAGTGACACAGTTCCTTTAAAACAACCCGCAACAGAAATCTTTCTGAGTCATAACTGAAATCTAATTTTCACCTCAGTGTGACTTAGAGTTTCTGGCTTTATCTTTGATATCCATCACAAATATTCATCCTCATGACTCCTGAACCTGAGAGTCTTTCTTCAGTATCAGTGTGAGGCAGAAAACAGGAACAGCAGATCCTGCAGACTTGGAGACACTTTGACTACATGCAAACAAATATGGGCTGAAAAAAAGAAGAAGGTGATTCCTACAGCTGAATACGCAGAATCCATGGCAACATTTACTTCCTGTTTACATTTGTAGTTCCAAAATTTAGCATAACGATCCATTAAAAAGATACAAGACAGAAAAACTACAGACGTGACAAAATGCATTAATATGACTTTGGGAATCAAAGACCACGTTTGACGCGGCTGATAATAAAACCAGCAGGAAGGATTTTCATCAACCAATTTTCCTGCATCAAGTTTGAGGAAATACTTTGAGATCTGAAAAGCGAGCAGCGTCTGTAGCGTCACAGTAATAAAGCATGTCTCTGTCTGACAGTGCTGCAGAGCCCATCAGCTCTGCATCTGTCCTTGGCTCTGCAGCACAGGACGCCCGGCCCGGCCAACAGATACAGTGAGAGATGGATGCTCTGAGCAGAACGGCTAAATAATTCATCTCGGAGAGGAGAGGAGGGAGAGAGGGAAGATGGAGGGTCCGGAGAAAAAAGGAGAGACCACTCAGGAAACAGAGTGTCTTTGGATTTCCGTCCCATGCGTCCTCCAAGTGTCCCTTTGATTCTCTTCTCGACTCCAGAGCGAGGACCAAATGTTCAATCTGAATTTTCACCCCCAGCAGGGATCCAATCTCCTCAGCATCATTTCTGAGCTCAGCGTGCAGCCGCTCCGGGTCCTCGGAGGATGTGACCCCGCAGAGCGGCGGCATGGCGTTAATTAAGCTGAGCCGCCGCCGCCGTGCTCGCAGGACGCGCAGGTTTCACCGTCATCATTTGGCCTGAAAGGCACAACGCACACTGACACTGACACCAAACCACAGAGGCTCCAAAACCTCCCATCAGCCCCTGGGGCAGAGCCACACGTAACGACAGGGCAGCCGTCCCGTTCACCACCCGGACAGTCCTGCCAACGCCACTGCACACGCCACGCCTCAGAGGTCAGAGGTCACACAAACAAGGCCTGAGTGAAACAGATGGAGACGATCAGACTGAGGTCCAAGTCTTTCCCAGAGAAACAGCTGCTGCTTCAACTTCCTGTCTTGACTTTTCAGCGACAACTAGCAAAAGAAAGTGTGAAACATTTTCCCATTCAGTAGTTCTGCAGGTATTTGGCAAAGTCAGGTGATCAAGTTATTCCAGTTCATCCTGATGGGACCATGAAAGCCTGAACAATATTTCAGATTAGATGAACTGATTCTACAGATCCACAGTTCAGCCGTATTCAAATCAAATGATCCCTCAGCTTCAAACCACAGCATCATACACGCGCTCGTGTGAACAAGTGGCTGAATCAGATTGAATGACAACAGTGGGTTTATTAATGATGTGACTGTCTATGAGAAGCACAAGGCCCCAGAATCTGAGCTCAGCTCTGAAGCTGGTGGGAAAACGTTTGGTCACTGACCGGAACGTGAAAGAAGCGTCAGTGAACAAACACTGTTTGACCTGTAAAACCCAGAAATCCTGGATCAAAGTTTCCCTCCCTGTCTGAGGTGTGAGCATAGACTGTCTAAAATATGGACGTAGTGTCCGTGACGTCACCCATAGGTTTCTGAAGAGCAAAAATGAAGGAAATCGTAGTGCGTAGCCATCTTGGTAGCCTACCTCCGGTTACTCCAAATATGGACAAAGAGGTGGAGCGAGGGCGGAGCTGAGGCGGGTCGAATGAACACTATTGGCTGAAAAAAGCCGCTTTATTCCAAATAATCAAACTAGCTACGGCTAACCAGCTAGGTTAAATGCTAAATATCGTTGCTAGCCGGCTAACCCCACGCCGATCTCTTTCCCAAACTCAGTGACTAGAATTAGCTGGGGTGACGCCCTTTAGACCGTCAGTGGCTAGTTGTCAATCAAAGTGGCGCCACTTAGATTGACAGCTATGAATTGTGCATAATGATGTATGCTGTATATTTTAAACGAACGCCTTATAAAAAAATTCACCCCCCCCAGAGTTGTCATGGAGTAGAAAAACAGCTTATGAGACTAGAGCCATGTTTTGAACCAGGCTGTAAATATGTTTTTTTCTGT
>JBBMOC010000336.1:63572-88265 GCA_037975185.1 Centropyge bicolor
AGACTAGAGCCATGTTTTGAACCAGGCTGTAAATATGTTTTTTTCTGTGGTAAAATCGGACATTTTAACATGGGGTTCAAATGTAATTGACTCCCTTCTGCAGCCTGCTCTAGTGGTTATTCGAGGAACTGCAGCTTTTTTGCACTTCCACATTGGCTTCATTTTTCAGCGCCGGAGGTTGCCGCTTGGGTCTGAGGCTTCAAACTGAAACCAACCAATGAGACGACAGAGGAGGAGCTAACATTACGTCCAGGAGGAAGAGCAAGGAGAGCAGCTTGGCCTCCGACTTGCAGACTTTCATTTTGTGAAGCTCCCTCCAGCGACTCAAAGCCGTCTCCTGCTCGGTCGCTCTCTCCTCTCAGCTTCCTCCGCCCTCGTCGTCCTCGGCCTCTCGGCCTCTCTGCCTCCGTCACGATGTCTGTGCTGAAGGTGAAGTTACATAGTGCGAGAGCAGGCGTTCGGGCCGCAGAGGGAGAATCAAAGAGGCGCCATTTTCCTGATTACGAGCCAGTGAATCATCAAAATCATTCTGAAGCTGAAAAGCTGCAAAACACTGGAAGCATGAAAAGAAAGTACCTCGTCCTGCTCAGAGGCGTCGCCAGTGTCGGGGGCACGGGGACGTTACGAGTCAGGTGTGTCTGACCCGGGTCGACACGCCGAGTCGGTGCTGCCTATTCAAAACTACAGGGACCATCTGC
Organism: Centropyge bicolor; assembly: GCA_037975185.1. Classification (NCBI taxonomy): domain Eukaryota; kingdom Metazoa; phylum Chordata; class Actinopteri; family Pomacanthidae; genus Centropyge; species Centropyge bicolor. Next base: position 64,271 of record JBBMOC010000336.1, read on the forward strand.
TGTCATGGCAACAGACAAAAATCAATGAGGCGGCAGATCAGAAACAGATAAGTGAGCGGAGCGGCGGCAGGTGGTTCAGGCTTTTCTTTGGATTTAATCTCACAGAAAACAAAAATCCGACTGGTTCTGAGCTCCTCCAGTCTGATTCAACAGGAAGGAGTTTTTTTTTCCTTCTTTAGCGAGATTGTTCCCTGTTTACAGAGCGAGAAGTGGATGACTGATGGGTGTGAGGAAGGAGGCTCCACAGAAGACGGCAAGTCCAACACTGGCCTGATTTATTAAATATGGATTTCTCAGATGGAGAGAAGCTGATGTATAAGATAAAAACATGTCTGAGTCTGAATTACCTTCACTTTACAATTCAGTCAAATGTTGGTCCAATAAACAAAGCTGCAGCCAACCAGGAGCAGAGTCGGGATGAGAGGAGCCATGTGACGCTGAGAGTCTCCTCCTTAGGAAACGTGATGGTCCCGGAGTTCAACGAAGGGTTAAATATCACTGCTGAACATTCCCCTGATGGTGAAGTATTGTCAGAATCTGTGGGAATAAAAAGGATCCAGTTAAAAGTACATGAGCTCAACATGTGTTATCTGCAGAGCCACATGACGGAGCAGATTATTCATCAATACTTAATGAGGCAGAGCAGAAGTGTGGGTACCAACAGACTACTGATCAGCTGATCTGCCAACGAACCACGCTCACATCTGGGTCAAAGTCATATCTGAGAATGATTGTTGATCAGACTGTCGTATTTCAGTCTTTGAACACCAGGAAAAAAAAAACTTCCAGGAGACGGCAGACTGTTGACAGACAGATGAAGACAGACAGGTGAAGACAGACAGGTGAAGACAAACAGATGAAGACAGACAGGTGAAGACAGACAGGTGAAGAGACAGGTGAAGACAGACAGGTGAAGACAGGCAGATGAAGACAGGTGAAGACAGACAGATGAAGACAGACAGGTGAAGACAAACAGATGAAGACAGACAGGTGAAGAGACAGATGAAGACAGACAGGTGAAGACAGACAGGTGAAGACAGACAGATGAAGACAAACAGTTGAAGAGACAGGTGAAGACAGACAGATGAAGACAGACAGGTGAAGACAGACAGATGAAGACAGACAGGTGAAGACAGACAGGTGAAGAGACAGGTGAAGAGACAGGTGAAGACAGATGAAGACAGATGAAGACAGACGGATGAAGACAGACAGGTGAAGACAGACAGGTGAAGACAGACGGATGAAGACAGACAGATGAAGACAAACAGTTGAAGAGACAGGTGAAGACAGATGAAGACAGACAGGTGAAGACAGGCAGGTGAAGACAGGCAGGTGAAGACAGACATTTGGCTGTAATCCTTTTAAAAATGAAAAACTAAAAAGTTGCATCATCAACAAAGACGAAATCAAAGCTGTCTTCTTAAGACTCACTAAATATGAGCCGATCATGTGACGTGTGAACACAATGCAGACACAAAGTGTAGTTTGGATTTAGGCCAAGTAGCAGGAGAGAACCAGGACATCAGGACAACAGAGCCGAGCGTCCGCGGTGAAAGAGCTCAGAGAAGAAGGTGAGTGAGGGTTCAGGGTCTCCTGCACATTTAAATCTCCAATGGGGGAAGTACTCTGGTCCTTTACTTCAGTAAGAGTACTACACTCCAGGTAAAAGTCCTGCATTTAAAACCTCACTGAGGTAAAAGTATCTAAGTACTATCAGCAATATGTACTTACTAGTACATCCCATTCACATCAACACATCTGGATATATGTGGTTTTCACTGGAGTAACTAGTAACTAAAGCTGTCAGATAAATGTAGTGGAGTAGAAAACAGAAACACAGGGAGGAGGCGGAGTCGTGACCTCCAAGCTTTTCAGGGACAGCTCAGAGCACAGAGCCCTCAGAGGAGTTTTCAGGGAGGTTTGAAAATATCTCCGGCCCAGTGTCCTGTGGGCACGAAGAGGAGCCGCTCCCATCAAAGACCGGCTGAGGAAAAAAAACAACAGGGCCAAGAACAAAACACACAGACAGGCTGCAGGCGAAGATTGATTCTGCAGCTCTGCCTTCCAGCTGCAGCTCACAGAGCCAAACATCTGCAAACAGTGAGACAGAAACACAACCACCATCTTCTGTTCTTTATTCTGGAAAAACAACAGCAGGGTTTACAGGGTCTTTCAGCTCATGACTCACGATCGTCTACTCGTCTACGCTCGGCTCTCCTGAGGATCCAGACACAGATCTGAACACACAGCTTTATTTGGTGGGTAAGACGTCCACCATGAGGGACCCCCAGTTCATGTCCCCCCCTGTGTCCTGTCTTCACTCAGTCACAGGCTTTTTTTACCAACTCAAACGTTTCTGTAGCAGCGAACATCCAAGTTCAACTTTTTGTTTTCATGTCTTCTTTGTCTTCGCTGTCCATCATCATTCTTCATTTAAAAGAAAAACAAATGAGCCTGTGAGATGACATCAGGTGCACAGACACATGAGACGAGCAGGACGACGCCGATCAGATCAGCTGCTCTGTGATCCTCTGAAACACCTGTCAACATGCTGCTTTCATCAAGGACTGAAGCTGGAACAAGCTGGTTCCATTCAAACAGTCAGAGCTCAGCTGCACCTTTCACTTCTGGCAGAACGAGCAGCTCAGAAACAAGAGAACAGTCTTAAAGTCTCATATGAGTGGGGGGACATCAGGGTCGTCCACAAACCCGTGGGAGCAGCTGCTGTGAGTCGCCGTGGACCTGGACTCCAGTGGACCTCGCTGGGTGCCGTGACGTGGGACGATGGCGGCGAGGTCGACGGCTCTGCGTTGACTGGGGTCAACTTCCAGCCTCTCAGGAACTTTGTTTCTGCGGAGTTAGAACATGAGAAAAATGAGTCAAAGACATGTTGGTCTTCACTCTGAGCAGAAGAAAAGTGAGCGCACGGCCTCAGTGACCTGCAGTTTATCCTTCAACAGCAGAAGGCAAGGAAGAGACAGAGCAACAGTTAATCAGAGGCAGAACAAAGACAAACTAACGAGGGAAGCTTCAGAAAAGCAACAGGGTCCACAGGTCAAAGGTCAAAGCAGCCGCTCCTTCAACACTGAACCATGACCACGCTCACTTTAACCACCTGGCAGCAGATGGTTACTCCGTTAACAGTCCGTGCTCTGATTAGCACCTTGACACCGAGTCGAACTCTCAGATCAACTCTGACTTCGAAGGCGTCACGAACGTTGATGCTCCATCAGTCTGTTCGTTTACAAGAAAACTCCAGCAGCTACCTTCAGCTCTGACTCACACGCCGGGCTCCTGGAGAGCCGCGAATGACAAACGACCACACGCCACATACAGGATGTTTAACATCTCAGGAGGAAGTGAACTCTCTCCAGGTTTAGACAACAATGTCATGAATATCCAATGAGAGCAGACGCAGATCTTCAAACCTCACTTTGTTTCACTTTCAAATTTACAATAAGCTTTAAGGTTCGTTGGCAAACTGGTTTGTTGACGATGGTTCATTTAGTCAGACAATCATTTAGCATTAAATCCAACTGATCTCACTTCTCTCAACTCATCCATCCCATCACACGACAACGAAGTCCCTCCATTCACCAGTTCATCAGTGCACCCGAAGCCAAAGCAGCCCAGCGGTCAGATGAGAGGGTGAACGATGTGAAAATCATCTCTGTGTGTGTGTGTGTGTGCTCCAATCTAATAACATTGATGATGGACTGCAAAATGTCACCATATAAAACCTGCAAAGGTCGTTTGTCGATTGATGTGCAGTTTGTCCAGCGCTCGGCTTCAGGAGATAGATGATACGATATGTTTTTAAGTGATATTCAAATCAGCCTGAATTATAAAGGCTGCAGTATAAGGTTGCTCCAGGTATCAGTCCACACACAGGCACCAGAGGCCAGATGATATTAACCAAATGTGCTGATTTTCCAGGAAGAGCGCGGCAATTATAATTTAATCTCCTGCACAGCAGCCGACGATAAACAGCAGCAGGACGCAGGAGGAGGAGCCACTTTATTACTCTGTACGTTCTGCCACTTGTTTATTGAGAGGGGAATAAAGCTGCCAGAGGACACACACTGCACGCACTCTCAGCCCCGTCTCCATTCGCCGCAGTGAATTCACTCTGCAGCAGGAAAATTACCAGCTCGGCCAGAGAAAATGGAAAGTAATTCAGACAATTTTCCTGCTGATAGAGAAGGAAGCAAGCGTCTATTTATAGAATGGATATGTTCAGTACGACAGACACGATGTCCGAACAGCATCTGAACTGCTGCTGCAGCTCGAACCACAGAGAGAACAGGTGAAGGACGGAACAGGTGAGAGACTGAACAGGTGAGAGACGGAACAGGTGAACAACGGAACAGGTGAGAGACTGAACAGGTGAGAGACGGAACAGGTGAGAGACGGAACAGGTGAAGGACGGAACAGGTGAAGGACGGAACAGGTGAAGGACGGAACAGGTGAGAGACTGAACAGGTGAGAGACTGAACAGGTGAACGACAGAACAGGTGAGAGACGGAACAGGTGAGAGACTGAACAGGTGAGAGACTGAACAGGTGAGAGACAGAACAGGTGAGAGACAGAACAGGTGAAGGACGGAACAGGTGAGAGACTGAACAGGTGAGAGACTGAACAGGTGAGAGACTGAACAGGTGAACAACAGAACAGGTGAAGGACGGAACAGGTGAAGGACGGAACAGGTGAAGGACGGAACAGGTGAGAGACTGAACAGGTGAGAGACGGAACAGGTGAACGACGGAACAGGTGAGAGACGGAACAGGTGAGAGACGGAACAGGTGAGAGACTGAACAGGTGAGAGACTGAACAGGTGAACAACAGGACGGCAAGGGAAAACTCTCCTTTAACAACATGCAGGGCTGCAGCCAGAATTTTAGCAATACCGAGGTTCTGAGCTGAAGTCTCCCAAACACCGATCAGACCTGATGAGGTTTAGATCAGTGCAGTCGATCTTTTACCTGCCGTTAGCAGCATGTAATTCAGGCTCAGTGATTGGTTGCATCATATCTCAATGCACCTTGAGAGTTTCACACAGTTCATGTGAAGAAGCTTGACTTTGACGAGTTTCATCATGTCCGTCAATGCTCAACGTTCAGTAAGCTGACGTCAGCTGTCAGTGAACAGGCCGGAGGTGCAGGACGTTGACTCTTCCCAGTCCTCACAGGCTGATGCATCTCTTGGTGAATGTCTGCAGGAAGCTAACCGGGCTCAGCTCCACCGAGGTCATCACTCTGTTTACCGATCTACCGACGTTACATGGTTGTTTTCATCTGCAATCGTGTGATTAAGACGCTTTTTTGACTCGTAGCTTAAAATAGATGCAAATGTGTTCAGACAAGTTTCCTTCAACTGATAAATGGAAGCCTGGATTGTTCATTCAGAGGAGGCGTGACAGTGAGGAGGGTCAGAGATTTATGACGTGTTGAAGGCCGCTGAGTTTAGCTCCAACGCTCATCGTGGTAACGGGCAGGTAAACCTCATCGTCAGCACTTCTCTGCAGGAGATGGATGCAGTCATTAGTCCAGGGCTCCTCCACCGACGCCCCCCCCCCCCCGGTTAGGAAGTCCACAATGCCTCCCTGTAATGGGTCGCCCAAGGCGAAGGCCCACCGGTCATCATATCTCACAGGTAATGAGGTCTGCGGTCCGTCAGCGGAGCAGCCACGTCTCGGCCGTTCGCAGAGTGCTGCAGACGCAGGACGGTGCAATATTGGTAAATTCATTTGTTGTGGAGTTGGGCTGGTGCAGGGGTCAGGAGGCGGGGCGGTGGTCAGGGGTTAAACACAGAGGTTATTCTTTTGGAAACAAAGATAATCAAATCAGCCCTGAGGGACACAATCACCGGCTCAATTCATTACCGGTAGAGTTGACTCGTGCATTATTATGAGAGGCTGAAGGGCCGACCTGGGCCCCGCTGTGGCTCTGAGGGGGCCCAGGTATGAAAATATGCATTCATCTATACATGATGTATTTAAAACCACTCAAAGAAAAAAGGAATTTAGAAGGTAATTCAGGTTTATTACCACTTTATCACTGTAGTTTTGATCATTGATCAGTTTAAACTACACTGCTCTCACCAGGCTGAGGTCTGGGGAAACAGTGACACGAACTAAAAGAAGTAGAGCTGAAACGGTTAATCGATTAATCAATGAACTGACTGACAGAAAATGATCTCGTAACTATTTCGATGATCAGTTCATCATTTCAGTCATTCATGAGGTAAAACTGTTGTTTCCAGTCTCTCAAATACAAAAATCTGCAGCTTTTCTTTCTGTGACATTTGAAACGTTTCTGAACAAATTCATCATTTTAAACCACTGCTCATTGGATCCCTTTGAGCTCTGAACTGTATCTGAAGACCAATCACCTTGAATTCTTGGAAGTTTGAATATTCTCGATATTATCTGACGACGGGATGATGACAGTAGTAACAGTATTCATTCAGCCTGGAGCTGCTCTGCAGAGCTGCAGGAAACGTGAGCCCACTGCCTTAAGAATGATAAGACAGATTTTGCCGTTGACCCTGACCTCGGACCTTTCAAACCCACCTGGGACCGACCGACGCGACCTGTGGGTTTTAGATAAGGTTTGATTTTCCATCTCATGATACCCTTCACTCACTGCCCTGCCTGGTGTCATCAGGAAAGTCCATTTCAAACCCGGCGGTGGCCTTCAGATCCAGAGGCTGAATATAGACTGTGTGTGTAAGCCCGGGGTCAAAGGTCGCCTCTAATCATGTCCAAATGATGCAGTAACTCAGCAGCTGGCAGCGCCGCTCACCTGTCACCTCGCCGCGGCGCCGCAGCAGCTTAGCATTTTTATCGAATGTTTAATTTGAGGATACAGGATCGTACTGGGGCTCTTTACTGCGTTTGATGGGGCCAGATGAAGGACAAGAAGCGGCTCCCGGTCATAAAATGGTAATGATGATAGTGCGGTGACGAGTGCACCCCCCCGGCAAGGAGAGGGGGCAGAGCTCAGTCGAACAGCACTGCGGACTAATGTGGTCATTAAGAGGCGAAGCTGCTGAGCTAAACTAACCCTCAGTGAACCGGCCTCGGCTCAGTCAGCTCCACAGAGGAAGAGCTGCTGTAAATGCTTCATGTTAGTGTTGATGTCCTGCATGTGTTCTTTTGGATCATTCGACCTCTTTTCAATCTAATCTGAGGAAGAAATTTTAAAGTTAATGCTTCTTGTTTGTGCAGAGACGTGGACAGCTTTTTATTGAATGTAAATTACATTAAAGTGGTGAAGGCCTTTATATGAAACAGGCTTATATTCGAGTCAGTTCCCCTGATTTATGATGTATTTTAAGCATGAGTATATTTTACTGCTGCTCTGTCATAAGAGCAGAGAGGTGAGTGTGTAACGGCTGTACTGGCTGATTCGCCCGGCGTTCCTCAGGGACTGGCCTGATGCGTCATGTACCAGCTTTTATCTGAGGCTTTGCAGCTATCTGACTGTGGCTCTGAGAAGGTGCAGCACTTCAGAATAATGCCGACCAAATCATGCTGTAGCATCTGCAAAACTGAATGGATAATAGTCAACATCATGTCTGCCTTTATTTCTGTCAAATCAAGTGGAGATTGATTTGAAAAGTCTCCACCATTGATGTAGCCTAAGAACGTTTGCTATGGGATCCCTGTCTGGATGAACAGCGGCTCGGACCTGAACGCCTGATGCTGAGACCAAACCCTGCAGGAAAGTACTTGCCCGTATTCGAGTGTCTTGGTCCCGGTGTGATGCTGCAGCTCTGGTCAAGGTTATCTGTGGCCGGTGTGTGGTCATTAGCAGGGAGAGCGCTATCGTCAACACGGCTGACAAAATGAATCATGCACAGCCTTTAAAATACAACAGCCATTTGTAATTAGGACAACAGGGAGCTGAGACGCCCGAGGCATTTGAATACGTGTGTATTCAACTGAAGGCCAAACACAGACTAACAACACTTGACTCTGATAAATCCACATAAACACACAAAGTGCCTGCAGCCGCCAGCTCTGCTGCTGCTCACACTCATTAATGCTACGAACTATTTCATCATCAGTAATCGACAGGAATAGACATATAAGCATTTGAATAAAATATTAGAGGTTTATGGTCTCTTCCCACCTGAAGTGGACGTTTGTCCAAGTCAAGGGAAAAACCCTCTGCTGTTGTCTCGTGGCTCTGAACAGATTTGTGTTGACACCGACTCATTCAAACAGAAGGAAGCTCATTCATTGGACAGTTTTGGTCGGCACAGTTTGACTGACAGCCATCTGAAAGCACCCCCAGACTCTCTGTTCGAAAATCTGTAACTAAACTTTGATTTCAGAGACGATTGTGTTGACTTTGCAAAACTGAGCTCGTTTAAAGGAAGAAACAACTCTGAATGATTGTAGTTTTAGAATCGGCCTCTTGTGTTTACGTCTCTTTCCTTGGACACTGTTATGTGTTATTTTTAGCTTCCAGTCTTTGTGTTATGTGTTTTATGTCTGTTCTCATGTTTTGTCAGTTTATTGTTACATATTTTCATTTTATATATACTTGCTTACATTGTCTAAGCAATGCATCACCATATCATAAAGACGCCACAGGTTGAGGACAGGTATGAAGATACTTGATCGGTTGGTTTGGGTTTAGATTTCGTGTTTCTGAGGGAACATGCTCAGTTTCCTTCACCGTCCAGACATTATTAACATGGCTGTATCATCAGGTTTGCAGCTGCTGTGGGTGTAGAGAGCACCTTTACCTTTGATCGCCCTCAGTCGAGCTGCTGGGTCTGGTCTGACACACTCCGGCTGGACGAGGGACGCTCTTCGTCACTTTGATTTCACCTTCAGTCTATAAAGACACGTCAGAGGAAAAGACATGTTTACTCACACAGGTCTCCTCAAACAGCTTCCACTCTTTGATTTCTGAGCGGTTTACAGGCGCCGGGCTGCAGGTTGCATCAGAAGCCATATGCAGGATTAATAGTAGCAGCTCTGATTCTGCAGCGTCAGCGCCCGTCTCTCTTTATAGACACTATAAAGAGTTCCTTCATTACACCTCAGAGAGAGAAAAGCCTGATGGTCACTGGCAGGAGCAAAACAATCACAGAAAACAGACGACAGGCGACAATTTCATAGACTTAATGAGACGTTTTCCTTCAAAGAGAATCATTAGGTTTGTGTTAATGTTCCATCAATCAATTTTATTTCTGCTCTGAAGTCGCCCCCTACAGGACGTAAATTACAGGCAAAACACTAAACCTCAAAAACAAGCTCTGATGCTGAGAAAGTGCAGGAACACACAGCAAAACCTTTTCCCCAATAAATACAGCTCATATTAGAATAAGACGAAACATAAGGCAGGTTCATGACCTCGTTTACAACTCAGACCCAGTTCTACAAGCTTTGACTCTACTTTAACTTTAATCAACGAGAGGAACTGACAGATCGAGGCTGGAGATGATGGACTGTTGGACAGGAAATGAAGGATCGACTCAAACCGGCCACTTTGAAACTGATGGTCCATCCTTTAACCTCTGAGTCATAAAGTGTTGGGCGAGTTCAAATTTTGATCTAATAATAGAGCTGGCAGAAACGTGGCCCCACCCAGCAGCCGCTCTGCTGTGCTTCCTGTACCTGGCTCAGGTGAGCATGTGCTCCAGCCGGACGTGTCACTGTACGTACCCTGGGCATGGCGAGCACCAGGTGTCCGGTGCTTTGGGACCTCTGCGCTGTCGAGCTGTCCGGCTTCACTTCAGCAGGCAGAACCACCTGAAATATCTGCAGAGTAAATTATTCACAACTTTAATTAGCAAGATTAATGCGCTGATCTGGCACCGTCGCCGTCCCACTGTGTCAAATGACTTTAATCATTAGTGGGTCTTTTTATAGGCACACTCTCCAGAGAAGACTCGGGAGAGTGACCAGAATAGCTCCGACCGAGAGCAGCGGCCATCCATCACCGCAGTGAGAGCCTAAATGATCCATGTGGGAGGAAAAATGGGCATAAAATTAGACTTTTCAATCTTCTTTTATTTCATTCTGGGGGGGAATTCAGGGGAAGCCATGCTAACAGGAGGCCGAGGAGCAGGAAGGCTCCTCCTCTGCAGGTGCTGTCAGAGGCTGCTGACGATGCTGACGTGATATACACAGCTCACAGATGACTCCTCCGCTCCATCCCCCGCTCCGATAAACGACTTCATATTTAGGATGAATTTAAAAGGCCTCACTTGATGTATCGCAGCGTAAATCAGACCCAGCGTCCGTCAGGCTGACCCCTGGCACAAAACAAGCAGCCATAAATATACCAGCAGCTTCGAGTGCAGCCGTGACATTCAGGACTGTGGCAGCGAGGGCCGGAGAACTCCGAACCTGCAGGGCTCTGGATTTATCATTCGTTTACTGGAGGGTGTACACCAAAATATTACAGAGCTTCTGGATTGATGCGGCCCAACAGCTGTTTAATCAGGCTTAAAGGCTGCTGCGGTCTGTTTGTGGGAGATTAAACTGGACACAGGTGCCCGATGTATGAATGATGCACATGTCATTTCCCACACATGAAGCGGAGGAGTCTGTGTGAGCTCACAGGGACGTCAGAGCAGCTGCAGGTCAGATGGAAGGTGAGAGAGTTAATGCAGTTAAAGCCTCTTCAGGTTCACTGAAATTGGCCAAAACAAACACACAGACATCTTTAAAATTTCAATTAAAGGTACATTAATTTAAAATAAGTGAAATTTATCAGGCTTTTTATTTACATTCAATTGTGCAGCCGTAAAGTCTGTTTCAACATGAAGACGATGAATTCATCATTGATAACGATGATGGAGTGATCTGCTGACGGTTTACAGCCGCATGTGATCAATTAGTGCCATAAACAGCCACTAATGAGAGTTGTTCTTCATTGACAGGTTTAATGTGTGCGAGATGCAAATGGATGTTGTACTACAGATCAGAATCAGCTTTATGAGTCTGACCAAAACAATGTGTCTGCATGTTTCTGTCTCTGTGCGTACACACACACACACACACACACTTTTGTTCATCCGGCTCTTGGAGCTGAACGATGACATGCAGAACGGAGCCTCCCTTCACAATAAACTGCAGCAGATCTCGTGTCGCGCAGGAAACAAACACCTGACAAGATAAATGCTGCTCCACGTCTGCTGACACTGAATCTTCCACATTCGGCAGGTAGCTCCGGTGATTACAGGTCGTATCTTATTTACCTCAACACTTTAGCTGATCAATTCTGGATTTACTAGAGAGAGAGTCCTGCGCTGGACAGCTGCCATTTTGGAAAAAGAACTGTGACGTTCACGGCCGGGAAATGACTCCTCAGCAGGTGTAATAAACTCTGTCCATGAAATGTAGCAGAAGAACGTCAGAGTCAGAAACAGGCTTGATGACGCAGCAGCTGCTGACAGGCTTTTATCTTCTCTGGATCTGTCTCTTCATCCATCACACTTCTCTCTGCCCCCGACTCAGCAACAAGCATCATTCTTATGACTTCACAGCAGCCTTAGTATGTTGGGGACAGAGTGTGAAAACATGAGGACTGAGAGTTTGGATTGATAACGAGGGCCAATAAATTAGGTTCATTTAGGTTGACAATAAAAAGTATTGGACATGGACACTGGAGACCACAGTCCACACCCTGTCTCCAACTGTTGGGTTGTTAATAGTTGTGTAATGAGCAGGCAGGCTGGAGGGAAGGTGCCTCGTCTCATTTACAAAGTGAAGGCAGCTGCTGGATGCTGCTGCTGTGACTTTGCAGAGTTGGGTGTTCGCAGCGGACTGAGCTCCTGCTGCTGCAGGAGAAGATCTCTGTCAGCTTCCAGGGAGAAGCCAGAGCTCATCCTGTGCTTTGTGGAAGCCCACAACTATCACCTTTACTCATTCAGGTATAAGAAACATGATCTTAACTAATATTTGTGCAGGTGAAAACCAGAAAGTCGTTAGTTTGAATCCCCAAACCGGCCGGATTCACAAACGTTTCCTTGCCAAATGCTGCTGCAGTGCCCTTGAGCAGGGACCTTCAGCGGCTCACAGCAGCGCTCTGCGGTTAGACTGGCCTCCTTCCAGTGAGGAGGCTGCAGCTCCTGGGACCTTTCACAGGCTGAGCACAGGCTCAAATATTACACCTGTGTAAAATACGTGAAAACGACACGAAGAGAGAGATTTCCTCTGCAGCAGATCTGAGATCAGCGTCATAAGTCAGACTCCACAGACTCCTCTGAGTTACTGCACTAAGTTTTTATTGACTGTATCTTCTGCGACACTGTGCAGGACGACGGCACAGATGAATCAGCACAGAGCGACTCTGAATATCTCTGGGATGGGAGAAGTTGCTGAGTAATGCTCTGACCTATAAACTTAAGAAGTGGACAGAGATTTGAGAGACGCGTGTCTGAATCTCTGCTGATGTCCTTTGGGATGTGAAAAATCCTGAGTGAATGCATTTGTTGAGAAGTTGAGTGTGTGCAGCTCAAAGAGTGACAGTCATCCTACAGGCCTCCAGCTCCTCCGCTCACATCTCCGCTGCTTACCTTTCCTTTGACGCTGACTCGGGCGTACGTCGGCTGAACATCCACATCTATCAGGGAGGTGTCCATGTGTCTGTGGGGGGAGCGGAGGCACAGGTCAGACAGTCGGACTGAACCAGGACTTTCAATGATTCAATCCACCAACATGACGGTTGTGATGTTTGCAGCCTGAGGCCCCAGTGAGTTCTTACAATCACTTAGATCTGTTCGACTCTACGTGAAGTTACAGTTCAGTATCATAATTACGTTTATTTGTGCAGTTTGCTGACGTGTGAAGTGAATGTGGTTCAGTACCTCCTCTGGAAACAACAAACACTCAACACATCATCAACGTTCAGTGAATAAAAACAGCAAAGGAAACGAAGGAATTAACATCACATAGAGCTTTGACAGACAGGAAGTAGATGTGAATCTCTACAGCAGAGAGTTCACAGAGTTCTTTAAAAACCTGTCATCTGTTTAATGTCGACTAAAAACCCAATAAAGATTTGATCAAATCTGTTTGTTTTTTTTTACAAATGCAGCTGTTGAGAGTTTGGTTGTTTTCACCTGTAAACTGCCAGGTCCAAGACGATCCTGTTGTTTTCTTCGTCTTCAGTTAGAGAGAAGTCCAGCCTGTGAAAACAGAGGAAGAACAGAGGGATGAAAAACTGAACTGGTTCAAGTCGACAGCTACAATCACAGTCCTTTACAGGCTTAGACGCACGGACACTTCCACTGCTTACAGTACAAACACTTGTTGTTGAACTTCACCTGTTAACAGTGATTCACCTTAAAGGGACACCTCCACTTCTTTCATAGCTTAAATTCCAACTGAAGTGTTCCTTAGTAAACGTTGCCTTTTCTAGTTAAGACACAACAGTTTAAACATCACAGTGTTCAGTTCATCTTGAAACTTGATGAACTGAAATGTGTTAAATCTCCATTGGTTGTACCATCAAATGAAAAACACAGTCTGACCATCCAGACAGGTCACATGACCTACAGCCTCAGTTCTTCGACAGATGCTTGGTGGGTTGATTCATCCTTATAAGAAACGATGTGTTTGAGAAGCATCAGTGTACTGACCCTGGCTTTACCAGCTGATCCACGACAGGACGGCAGAGACTGATACAACATGCCTGACATGATGTTCTGTTGTCACCAGGCTGCACTGAACCGTCCCCACTCTCTGCTGATGTCAAGTGATTTATCATGTAAAGGATCCATCTCTGACCCCACTGTGTCCTCAGCTGAGATTACAGATGAAGTCGGCCGTGTTTTAAGGCCTCGACCCCTGTGGCCTTGCTTTGGATATAAACCTCGGGCTAATGGAGGGAGCCTGGGGGCCGCAGCCATCAGGTCGGCCCTCAGTTCGCGGCTGGACCTCCCTGATGGCAGCTCGACCAATCCAGCGCCAGAGATCACAAACCGAAGGCCACCAACAAAAGCAATCACACAGCAGCTGGTGGCTTTCTGACCGGACGCCAAACGAGGTGATTGAGGGTCTCAAAGAAGAAACATGACAGTCATGAAGAACTGTGGAGGGAAACAGTGTGAGGGCGGAGCAGCTGATTGGACGTGTTTCTGCTGCCGGAGCTGAACGGATCGGTCCATTTCCCTCACAGTCAATCATCCTGCAGCACTGCAACACTGGCCAGTGATGGAGAGGGTACTCAGATCCCCAAGTACTAATACCACAGAATACAAATACAAGGAAAAGGCCTGCATCACACAACAGTGCGGAAGTATAATCAAGTAATATATAATATAATCAATCAAGTAAATATAATGGGGCGGCTGTAGCTCAGGAGGTAGAGCTGGCCCCCGCAGTCTACGCGTCAAAGTGTCCCCGGGCAAGATACTGAACCCCCGCTGCTCCATCAGTATGTGAATGTAGGTCGCTTTGGATAAAAGTGTCTCTAAATGAAAATGTAGAATTGTAACAGTCAAAGCTGCTAATTAATTTTGTTTCCTACAAATAAACTGTATTTCATAAACTCTCTTCAAATGTTTTGCACGAAAACATCCTTATTTGTAAAGTAACCAGTGACCAAAGCTGTAAAATCCAAGTAGAGCAGCAGGAGGATGAAGTGACATGAAAAGAAAAGATTCAAGTACGAGTGTCTTTGTGTTAACTTCAACATAAGAGCTAACTTTTCTTTAACTGCTTCAGAAACCAACTTCATCAAAGTTTCAGTGTTTCGATCGAACTCGTGTTTCTGTACTTTGGCTCGTTGACGTTCAGGACTCGTCCTTCAGCAGTGATCAGCGTCCTCGGAGTCTTCGGCCTCTTCTCTGTCTCCCTGCAGAAGAACAGCAAAGCATGAGTGTGTGTGTGTGTGTAAAGTGGAGTGACAGACGACAGGAGCAGAGTTATGAGGTCATTGAGGTGAAGGAGAGAACCATGTCTCCTCCAGGGGCGTCCATAAAGACAGATAATGTGCAATAGAAGGTTTTGCTGTAGGACACACACACACACACACACACACACACACACACACACACACACACACACACACACAGCATCCAGTCTACACTTTTGAAACTTCATAAATGGGTCAAAGCTGCAGAAAATAAGGAAAACAGAAAGTAAATTTGGATCAAATTTGATTGTTCCACTTGAGCTCATGAGCTGTTATAAATGAAGCAGAGTCTGCAGTGGCGTGTGTCAGCCATCGAACACACCAGCACCCTGGAGGTGTGCATCGTCACTGGTTCTGGCCTCAGCCAAAGAGCAGCTGGAGAGGTGAAAGTTAAAATACATCAACATAACCTTAGGTCAATAGAAACATTGAATAATCAGACGAGAAGCTACTGGTCCAAACTGCACCTTTAATAAACCTAAGACTGAGTGGTGACAAGAAGAAGGTCACTGTTTTTCGTATTCATAAAACTCCAGCACTTTTAGATTGAAGCCACTCAGAATATTCAGAGTGACACCTCTGAGATGAAAATGTTCTGTCTCATCAACACCTGCTGCACATCAGTCTGTCCATCACATGAAGCACAGACAGGAAACGCTCTCTTCACACACGTGAGCCCGCTGAGCCACAGACGACAGACTCCGAGGCCGGGGGGCGCTCGGCGGAGGGTCGGCCATCACGACCTCCGCAGCCGTACATCAGCCGCAGGGGGGGGGGGCGTGACAGCGTGTTGGAGGAGCCTTCAGGCTGCTCGACTCGGCCATGTGAATGTCACGTCTTCATGGGAGCGCCGGGCTGCAGAGAGACCTGTAATGAGCTTAAGTGGAGCTGCGGAGACGAGCGCTTCGCCGAGGCGAGAACACTTCCTGGGTTAATAGTTCCATTAGCACAGTGGTCGCCCATGTTCGAGTCACACAGGCCGTCAGCCGGTGAGGGGGGAGGAGGGGGGCTTCTTCAGATGAGAAGATGATTTCTCTGGACACATGCTGCCAGCAAATGTTTGAAGGATAATTCACAACTTTGGTGCCATCCAATAATTTTGATGATCAGTAAATTTAGGGAGTTTAGAAGAAATTCAAACACTGAAAACAGGAAAAACACGGACGTGTGTGTTTTGAAGTTCTTGTTTCATTAAGCATTAAGAGAAATCCTGGTTCCAGCTCCGGGGCTCGTGTTTGTCAGTGTCACTTCAAAAAGGCTCAAACCAAAAGCAGCATCTGCATCACAGTTCAAACAGCAGCTTTTCATCCTCAGTAATACACTGTGGACTGGTCAAGGCCACAGCCGGCTCTCTGCATGAAGCCCTGTTCTGGAACGGCTCTGTTCTGCGGCGAGGCGTCCGTCACGCGGCCGAGTGGCGGAGACACGGGCGGTGACAGCTCCTCTGCTGGTTTCTCCCGGAGCTGAGGGCGATGTGTTGGGACAGCTCTCAGTCAGCCTGGTCCCGCTCACACTCGTCCACACCGCAGTCAGCGTGGAGGCTGGCTCAGGCCGCACAGCAGACCTTCTGCAGAGCCTCTGTTACATTCATTAACCTCACGATCGTCACATCACAGGAGAAAACAGGTTCTGCTTGTTTCAAGTTCATCTGCAACTGTCAAAGGAAAAAGCTTCGAATTAGCATTAATTCTGTGTTATCCATCACGTTTGAGCTGGTGTTTCAGCAACATACCAAACATTATCTCATGTCCACAGCCCTTTATGCAGATCTGCACCCGTCCGTCCGTCCGTGCACGTCAGCCTCAGCTCCACCATTCATCAGCCTGTCACTGTCCCTGGGCTGTTTCCAGGCTCAGCTGCAGGCTGCAGGCTGGATGTGCTGGTATCCTTCCTCTCAGAGGAACAGAGCAGTCATTAAACACAGGAGCGTCTCTGGGCTGACCTTATCACAGAATCCACCTCTGGTGCAGGAAATTCATCTTTCCTGACAATCCAGCGACGGCACGACGGCACGCATCAAGTCAGCGCGCTCCGACAGCCGCGCGCCGGGAGACGATAGGGACGGCAACACTGCATCACCCTGATTTTCTGCTTGGCCAGCATGCAGGCCCGGGACGCCTCTGTGATGTGGATTAGGAAGCAGACTGTCTTACCTGACTTCTTATCGCTAGAAAGGGGTTTACTGTGGTCGTTTCTGCCATTTCAAGGAAAGACTCTCAATGGAGAAAATATCAAAAACAGAGGTTTCTTCTGTGCACATTGGTTCAATGTCACATGACACAGGGAACATTAGAGAGAGAGCAGGAGAGAGAGAGACGATCTGAAGTGATCTGACCAAAACAAGCAGAGCCAGGACACAAACACTGAAACACCTCCAGGCCAAAGGACAGAGTTTCCTGAGCAGCGGCGAGAGCTCTTCAGGCTCACCTGCCTGTCTGCCTGTGCTCACTCAGTCCATGCACTCGTTGTGTGGCAGGACTCGTCCACATGGCAGACATAGTGCTAAAGCTCCAGTGAGCTAGTTACACAAGAATTGCAGAGAAGGTGAAGCCAAAGTTTTCCAACAGCAACATGTTAGCTGACAGCTGTGAGCTCTGAGAACACTTACATTATTAAGAAGAATGAAAAGATCACAGAGAGGAATCCTCCTGACAGGCTGAAACTCAACACAGCTGAAGGCCACAGAGAAAACTAAATGATGCCTGTTACACCTAAATTCAGGGACACTGAACCTGTGTTGAGCCTGTTTTTATCGAGATCAGAGATAAATCCCTGCTGATCACTGACAAAAGCTCCACTGCAGACACACAGAGAGCCCGATGTCTCCACTGATCAGAAGGGTTATGATCAGGCTGGGAGACGAACATCAACCAGACACAGTGGTCAGTGGAGAAAATCTACCAACCGCCCACTTTTCAATGCTTATAAATTGATTGGTGGATTCATTTTTTTTTTTAACTGTGGAAGCAGATTTTCACCTGTTTTCAGACACCAGAGCTTTGTTCACTGTGAACTGAGCTGAACACTGTCTCATACATGAGATAAAGATAATAAAGATAATAAATATCTTTGCTGATGCCTAAAAACATTAAATCTATATGATCAGTTAAAACCAGTTTTTTTAACATTAGTAAATTAAAAGAAGAAAGAAATAATGACCCACATGAACAAGGAGCTTCTTAAAGTCCCATCCACAGTGAGTCAGGAAGGTTTGTGTTGCGTTCAAGTGTCAGCTGCTGACTAACAGCACATCATCAGTGAGTGGACTCCGACGGAGTGAAACCTCACAGCTGCCGGCCGACATCACAGCTGACAGAGAGTGTGTGAGTGTCAGTGTGTCCGAGACAGAGAGGGAGCACAGTGAGAGGAGGACGTGCAACACACACACCCAATTAACACCCCGGCAAAAGGGTCACCTTTCGGTTGAGAACTCATTAGTAGCGTGGCGGGAAAATTAATTAGACTTTAACAAATACTTTGCCGAGTCAGTATCAACCAGTCTGAACCATGCTGCGCTTTGATTGGTGCACAAACACGCCTGACTCACACGTGATTGGCTCAGCCGGCCACCGGCGGTGACCGAATGCTTAAAGAAGCATTAAGGGCCATTCTGGCCAGTAGGGGGCAGAAGCACCTCACAACAGGCTGAGCACACACGAGACCTGAGATATTATCAGTTCATAAAGTCGTTATAATGAACATGTTGGCTCACAGGGGGATACTTCCACATCCAGACACAGGAACATGATCATCCCGCTGCAGTCCTGTTTGTGTTCATGCTCTGTTCAGCTCCGGTTTGGTCTCCTCCAACTAACAAATAACATCTGACTCCACTTGTTCAACTCAGACAAAGCTGCCGTCATGTCGCCACTGACGAGTGCAGAAACTAAACAGAATCAAATGTATGGTTTATAGTGATGATGTTTCCTTCTGACCACCTTGTTCAAGGAGAATTTACACAGTTTACGTGTCATGTCCAGGTCTTATGTAGAGCAAATGTGCATTAATGCTTTTATGACGTGTGCCCTCACTCGAAGGCCTCGATGAGTACAGAACAACACCGAGCGTTCAAAGCTTTAAAAAGACATTTGACAGATAAGATAGAAAACACTTTCGATAATGACCCCTGACATTTCTGTATTTAAAGAACTGGGATTCAGATGTGGACTGAGGGAGACGAGGCACAGTGGACCATGACACGGTCCAGTAGTTTCAGATTCCTTTAAAGTAAAAGTCCTCCTCACTGACCGTCATCTCACCTCAACTATCGCTGAATATTTCACAACCAACTGATACATTAGTTCCAAGCGTGTCAACAAAATGTGAGAGCAGAATTCCCTCGGACCGTCTGAACCGGCTCACGTCGCCTCCAGTCACAGCACGATTTGTTCTCTGAAAACTCCTCATTAACCCGGCAGGTGAGCCTGGACAGACGCTCCTGTGGACGCAGCCTCGTTCGTCCGCCTGCCAACGGTTGTGTCAGAATCTGATCTCTGTGTCAGATATTCCTCCCTGTGCTGAAACAAATCACTTCAACCTCAGCCATGTGGTCGATACAGAGGCTGACGGATCGATGGCTCGCGCTGCTGATTGGTTGAGAAGGCAGAGCACATTTCATCCAATGACCTGTGGCCTCAGCACTTTCACTGCGTCAATATTCATGAAAAATGATTGAACACCTACAGTTAATTGAGGGATGGAGGTATACAGCCTTATTTGACCAAAAGTAAGTGGACACCCCTGCATGTTTGGTCTGGGTCTGTGTCTCCTGGTCTCGAGCCTTTTATTTCCAGTGAAGGGAAATGTCACACATTGACGTGTTCTTCAAACTTTAGGTGAACCATTTCTTTCTGTTTCAACATGACAAAGCCTCTGTGCACAAAGCAGCTCCATAAAGAAATGTTTCCCAGTCTGGTGTGGAAGAATTTGACTCGACTCAACAGGACGAGCTGGAGCTCCAGCTGCGATCCAGACCCGATCAGCCGACGTCAGAGTTGGACCTCACTGATGCTCTGGCATCTGTGAATCCCTGCAGGTTCAACATCAGCTGTAAGGACTGGAACCTGGAGCAGCACATTCATCGTCCTCATCGAATCACATCTTCACCAGTTTGTTTATTTATTTGGATCCACGTCAGCTGTTTCCAACGCAACAGTCTATCTATGATGCACTAAGAATATTTTCAGCTGTTTTGAAAGGAAATTGGATTCAGGGATTTTCTGTTGACGTCTTCTGTTTTCCATGTGGGAGTGTTTGGCTGTCCACATACTTTTGGCCATGAGGTGTGTGTGTCAGCAGATAACGATTAACTCAAACTGAGCCTGTCAACTCAAAGACGTCGCTGTTGGATGATGATGATGATGATGGTTGATGTTATAACGCCATCCAGTGGCCAAATGCAAAAACTGCAGGCAAAGTTTCAAAACAACAGAACTCTTTGACATTATGATACTGTTTCATGTTATATGGTTTCAAACAGTCAAGTTAAATTGTGTGTTCACTGATGATCCCAATGAATGTTCCAGCTGATCACTCATGCAGTTCTGGATAATGAAGCTGGGTGTTTTAAATATTAAAGTCTCCCTCAGGGTGATGAATGAGCCCTTCATTGGGATGGTAAGTTCTGTCTTCAGTTTGATGGCTCAGGCTGATGTAGGGTGGGGCTGTGGTCTCCAATCTCCACCTACTTCAAGAATGATGAATGTCTGACAAACTGAAAGGTCAGTCTGTACAGAGAGATGTAGGTGTACCGTGGGTGAACTCTGGTGTGTGAGGGGCTCTAATAGGATCAATCAAATTAAACTGGAGGGACCAAAAGAACCCTGATCTTCATCTCAAATGGGTGAAAGTCAACAGCACTCACTTCTCCTTTGCCTTCCTCTTCTCCTCCAGGTGGCGGTGAGCCTCCAGACGAGATTCGGGGGTGAATGAACACGGTGTGTGCCAGAAGTCCTTCTCCCGCTGCTCATCATCCAGGTCAGGGTTCATCGTGTTCAGCTCCCTGTTCTCCTCCACGTCCTGGTTCTCCTCCTCCTCCAACAGTGGACTGCGGAGAGAAGAGGCAGTGACCTCATGTTCACTGTAACACGTCTTTTCTAAATATGCTTTCTAATCTGTGCAACATAGGACAGATCCTTGAATTCAGTATGTGGTCAGTCCACAGTCAGATGAATACAGCTCCTACCAGGTGAAAACATTTTCACTTTGGACTTTACTCGACCTGTTCAGGACTCTATAAATCCTTCTGTTTTCAACTGATCTCAAAGTGTGAAAATTCACAAACTGGATTTAAAAGTGTGAGAAAATTGTTTTATTATTTTGTTTTCCTTATTATCACTATTTTGTACTTTTGTTTACTTTTTTGTTTGTTGGTAAAACTTTCACTTCCCCACAGGATCATGTTAATAAGAATTTAAAATTAGTTTTACTTGTAATTACGTCTTCTTCTACTTCGACAAAGGTGTTTCACAGTTTTACTCCAGCAATTTAGTTTTGGTGAGAAACCTTTAATCATTCAGATCAGATTCACTGACCTCCAGACTTAAACATTAAAAACACTGGATCCTACACTTCCCAGAATGCAACCTGATAGCTTCTTTCTTTCATCAGCTTTTCAATCTCCACACTAGACTCCGGGCTGTCTTCACAAGCTGGTGAGCAGTCACAGGAAGCAGTCACGTCAGTACTCACGCTGAGTTGATGTCAGTGTACCAGCGGCCATCGCGGCCTGGTTTCCTCTCCTCGTTTCCTCTCTCCTCTCTTGCTGCCTTCCTCTGTGCCTCCTCTTTCTCCCTGGCTCTCCTCTTCAGGTGTTCGCTCTCCTGCTCCCACACCTTCCTCTTCACCTCCTCCAGGCCCTGAGAGGCTCGAATCCTCTCTGAGCGGCTGATCTCCGTCCCGTCCAGCCACTGAGGACAGAGACAAACAGTGAGGACATGAACTCTCTTTCTTTCCAGCCTCCTAATCCAAAATGAACCTGATGTGGTCGACTTATTCCACAAACACACTTATCATTCTACACACACAGTTAAAGGATAGTTTCACTTCTGTTGCAACATCACAATATTTCATGTTCTTATCAGTAAACTTGACCAAATTCTATCTAAAATCAACTAAATCTGATCCAGGTTTCAATAAAACAAATGATGCTTTAAAAAGACAATGTTAGTTTAAACAGTGTTTTCTCCTCGACCTCTGCTCTTCCTCACTGACTTCTTCATTTTAAAAATAAACAAGAAGCCCTTGAATCTGCGAATTAAAGTGTGTAAACCCTGCAGACACAACATGTTGGCCTCATTTTTAAACAGGACGTATAAAGTATCATGTGATTTGTTGTGTTGTCTGGACTTCATGTTTAATATCTTTAAAGATTCAGAACTTGAGCTATGAAGCAGAATGTTGCTTAGAAATACAGGTAAATCAAGTAAGTGAAAATAAAACAACAGAATCTCTGGTGTCTTTGTTACCTTCAGCTGAGGCACAGAGGCCACCACAAACTGCCTGTAGCCCTCAAACTCCGTGCAGGGGTTCCCCACCAGAAACAGCTCTGTGAGCTGCAGGTTGTGTTTCAGAGACTCCACGCTGCTCAGACGACCCACAAAGTTCACAGTTAGATCCAGCTTCTGGAGGCTCTCGCAGCCTGAAAACAGGAGGCAAACACAAAGGCCACGTCCATCAGTGTGGAATGGAAATAAATACATTTACTCTTTAAGTACTCTACTTTAGTGCAAATTTGAGGTACTTGTACTTTTCTTGAGTATCCATTTCATCCAACTTTTTACTTCTACTCCACAACATCTCAGAGCAAATATTGTACTTGATACATGTAAGTCCAAAAAGGGCCACAGATGCAGCAGGTTGGTTCAGGATACTCACACAGAAACCAAAGCCTTTTCCAGGCAAGGTCCAGGTACGAGACAGTTAATTTGTAGCTTTCTAACCAGCAAACATACATGCTAACACAGGCTGCCTCTCCTGAGTCAAGCACATGGCTGCCCTTATTACCTGCCATGCCTATAGCGCCCCCAGTGGTGACCCACAAAATAAAACTAATACAATCAAACTAATGAAAGAGCTCCTCCACATTCATTCAGCTGAATTTTAAAGAAACTAGAACCAAAACACGACTGTCCGTGTTCTGCATACAGACCTTCAAGGTTTTCAATGACTTCAATGTTGTTCAAGGCCAGATTCAAATACTCCAGCTTCTTCAGGCGACTGAGATTCTCTGGATATTGAACAAATCACAAAATACAAACACTGATGAAGTGATGTCCTGCTCCAAGTACACTGGTAAAAAAAACTGGGTCAATTTAGTTAGACACTGGTTTTTCAGATGTCTTGGTTACACATGACTGTTGGGTCGACGTCATGTAGATGAGCTTTACATTAAAATAACGGAGCTCTAAATGCTGTGAACACAATAGTTACATGTAACCTAGACATTAAAAACCTTGACAGTTTTAATCCAGATGTCTTCTTTGAACTTGTGAATGGTCAGGGTTCATGGACTCACCGATCCTGGGGATGAGGTTGCTCTGCAGGTAGAGGATCCTCAGGTCCCTGCACCACCTGTCGATGTGCTCGATCCTCTCGATGTCCTGCTGGTGCAGAGAGACCTCCTCCAGGGAGAAGATCTCCCCCTCGTTGTGCTCGGCCCGGCGACGGACCATGTCCTCTGTGACTGGACAGACAAGACACAGACAAGGGTCAAATGTGTGTCCAATCACAGATCGTGATAGATGAACCTTTCACTACTTCTAACATTATTACTGCTAATCATGCTCCTGGTTTCCTTTGCTACAAAGAACAAACTTGATTTAAAACCATTTTTATTGGAACCAATCATGTTTGAGTCGGCCGTGTTGATGATGATAATGTTGGTGGAGAAGCCCTTTATACCACATGTGCACCACATACACACCTGGAGCAAACTTCCAGAAAACTTAAGGTCTGCTCCAACTCTCAGTTTCTGCAAACTGAATTTCAAAACTTTTGTTTTGTTCAAAACTGGTGTCTTTTGTTCAACTAACTTTGGACTATTTATTCATATGAATCTTTTAGTCTGGAGTTGTTCAGATACGTTGTCTTCATGCAGGGGTTTTCAGGGA
>JBBMOC010000337.1:0-19809 GCA_037975185.1 Centropyge bicolor
CTGCCGGCACCGAAGACGGATTATCGTCAAGTGTAGTTTAATGATTGAGCGCCGGGTCCTGAATTTAATATGACTCGCTCATTAGCAAAGCCCTGACCCCCCCCTCGTTACTGTTGACGAGTTTTCCAGTCTAGACCTGCACATATGAGGTTTACATTGATAATGGAAGCAGATTCGTGATTGAAATTCTTACTAATTTATGAAACAGCAGGTCGTTGGTTTTAGTCAGGAACTAACAGAAACAGCTTTCACTCATAGTCCGGGAACTTTGTTTTTTCTGTTGTGGGAATTAAAGAATTGTTTGAGTCAGAATATCAGAAAGTGAGAAAGGAGATAGAGAAGGGAATGTATGTTTTACGACGTATCTGTGTGAGAGAAGAGGAGTTCCTCAGGTCTGGGGATTCGTCAGGGTCGGAGCAGGTCAGGGAGTCAGATAAGGGAATTAGTAGTGAGGGCTGTTGGTTTAGGTTATAAGATATAAGAAGCATCAAAGGGCGACTGTCCCTGAGAAAGACTGAACAGCACATCGTCGACATAAACAGAAACACTGGTTTGTAGACTGAAAGATTAGCAACTGTCCTGGTGTTTGTCACTGGTCTGTTGTGGCCTGACAGGACAGAAGCCAGGACAAGTCCACAAAGAACACTGTGGTTTTAAAGAGGTCTGACTCATTTCCTTTACATTGGCTGATATCACACACGTAGCTTTGATCTGCTAAGTTGTGTCTGCTATTAATCTATATTAAAGATAGATTGGTGAAGACAGTGAAGAAGAATATAAGACCAGACTGTTGCTTTACTATAGAAAAACATGTGGCGATGCATTTAGCTCATGAAAGACTACTTGACCTCGGAGGAAACACTTAGATCTGAACATGCACACTGTTTAATACAATTCTGCTCTTATGGTTTCTGTATATAACAAGACACGATTTGAAAGTCTTTGTCGACAGAGTGCTTCATGGACGCCAACGGTTACAGACCTGTCGTGTGCTGTTATGCTTGCAAACAGTCGATTGATTCCGAAGACAAGAAAGTGGGAACTTGTTTCAGAGAAAGTGTTTCTTCAATCTGCATTTTATTCCTCCTTCTGTTTTAACTTCCTGTATTTACTTAGAGCAGCTTTGGAGGTGTGATCAGATGATGACGTAATAAAACATGTGGTCAGCTCTTTCCAGATGTTCGGAGTCTGTCAACACATGTGGGATTAAAACTGAACTCAAACCCATTCGATCCTGGCATCTTAGTTTCGTTTGTTTGTGTGAAGTGTGTGTGATATGTTGTGAAAGCCTAAATCAAATCTGAAACACCACATAACTCAAATAGCAAGTGTGTGTTTGCTTGGAGGAGACGACAACACGAGGCCACTGATGATGCTTCAACCTGCTCTGCACTGGAAAAAACACAGCGCAGACGAAGGAGAGTGCAAACAAGAACTTGGAAGGACGACAAGTTTCAAAGAACCAATTAACATGCAGCTTCTTGTAAACTGCTCCAACGGCGAGAAGCTAAACATCCAGTGCTGTTGAACTGTGGCTGCGACCGTAGAAAACACCAGAAACGATCCGGCTGTGCACACGAAGCTCGAGAGTGTGAGTCCACCTACACACAGCGAGCACGCTCCTCTTCTTCCTCCTGCTGCTCTCAGGTCGAGACATTGTCATTGCTCATTAACTCTGGTGAAACACACACACACACACACACACACACACACACACACACACACACACACACACACTGTTGTCGTGCTCTCTCTACTGTTGCACAGACATTTTTGTTTGCTAATCTTTTTCTTCGACACCGAAAAGACATATTAGCTTTTTGCAAATTGGTGGTAATAAGTTTGACTGTCGGTGATGGCAGCTCATGTTTTCAAACATTTTCCAAATTAATTATATTGTGTTCTTTCCTTACACTACCTGGATATATGTGAATAAAATTAATGCGATATTGATCCTTGAAGGCAAGTTAATGGAGGTGAGAAGGGCTCGACGGCTCGGCTGAAAACAGCCACATAATGAAGGGAGTCGTAAAAACTCTGAGACTGATGAACACAAAGAGCAGCATTCATCACGTGAAAGAGACATCTGCATTCTTTAAATTAATGCATACGATCGGCGGAAAACAGAAGGTGAAGCAAAGCAAGGACGGTTGTGTCATAAAGGAGACGGAAGCCGAGCGGAGGCTTTCAGAAGTTTCTCCCAGATAATGGCGGATTGTTTGA
This sequence comes from Centropyge bicolor, assembly GCA_037975185.1. Taxonomy (NCBI): domain Eukaryota; kingdom Metazoa; phylum Chordata; class Actinopteri; family Pomacanthidae; genus Centropyge; species Centropyge bicolor. Next base: position 2,224 of record JBBMOC010000337.1, read on the forward strand.
GGCGAGCGCATTAGATTGTTTACAAGCGCAGACAAAAACACATGTCAAGAGAACAATTGGAGGATTAAAACTGAAGTGGAAGCCGTGTTGAAATAATTTCCTGAACTGCAAACAGCACTGAAGATTTCAGCATAGCCTCTGGTGTTTGTCATTTGTATACATTTGGGAAAAGACCCAACAGCTTTCATATGTCAAAACCACAGATACATCAAAATCTCAACAACACCAACTAAACTGTTAAGATGCAGCGAGAGGGAAAAAATAAAATAAAATCCCACAGCCCTGAAAAAAAAAAAGGGAGTAAGAAGGGAAGATCATAGAAAATATTTGGCTGTGGTAACAGCGAGGAACGGAGAGATTAGAGGATTATACCTTCCTGGATGTTACTGATGGATCAAAGATGTGCATACAGAAAGGTAAGCCTTTCAGAAATGAAGAATGCTTATTATTCCTCATTGATGCACATTTATTCATTTTTATGGGATTTCAGAGGCTGTGTGCAAACAAAGGGTCACGGAACAGACTCCGAGGAGAGAACCTGCGATTTATGTAAAAACATACGGGAGATGAGGCGCGTTACGGTTCAGTCCAAGTTTAGAGGACGCCAACTTTAAAATGCAGCATTAGAGGGAGATGAAGGATGGAGGCAGCAGAATAATGATCGCAGTTCTTTATGTTTCCTTTAACATTTAACAACAGTGGTGGGAAGCACATTAACACCAGCACTTTACTAAAGGCGTTTAATGCATTTCATTTCATGCAACTTTGTACTAATTGGACTTCAGTTCAGATGGAAATATGGGACTTTTACTGCACTGCATTTACATAAGAACCATATGTGAAGTTTATGAAATATCAGTGTTATTATAAAAGACTAAAAAGACATTATCTGTCTGACCTCCAGGCCCAAAGAGGTAAAATGATCCAATGTCCAAAAAGAGCAAAGTGAGAAAAACCTAAAAAATGAAGCAGAACTTTTTTCTGCAAATGGAGCACTTTCACTTTCTTCATATAGAATTTTTGAATGCAGTACTACATATCTTGTAATAGAGTATTTCTACAGTATTACATTTGTACCTAAAATTCCTTCATTTTCATGTCATGTATTTGTTTGTGAGGACAACACACATCAGTCAACACTTCTGTCAATGTCTCAGTGTCAACCAGCTGATTTCAGCCTTTTGGTGAGATATAAATTAAGACCAAACTTTTTCCATCACTGTAAATGAATAATGGACGACTTAGATAATAAGTTCAATCCAAACCGTTTCTCCACTTCACTGCTTCCTTTTACTTTTTCTTAACCCACTTAAACCCCAATTATCACATTACATTACAATCTGCAAACATTGCTTCAACTGAGCAGAACTCATTTTCAACTGTAGAGAACTTTCAAAAAAACACCAAACACTCTCACTGCTGAACTTTGGTTTCACTGGTTCCAGACCTCTGAGTCGCTGCTCGTGTCTCTGAATGTTTATTGGGCTTTAGTGATGTTGAGCTCATCGTTGGCTGTTTTCCAAACCAATCAAAACTTTGTAGATTGGATTAAGAATGAGGACGTCACCTTCACGCACCAGTGGCTGAAAAATGGCAACAGAGGAATCTCCAAACGGCGACAAGAGGGACGATATCAAGTTACACTAAAACACAATTTTTGGCATTTTTCTTCCATTAACATTTAGCTTTTCTGACCAAATGTGCCTCTGAAATATTTGCAACCTTCAAGTGAAGACATAGGGGTATATTTCAGGGTCACAACAGCAACAGGAAGTGACGATCGACACGCCTCTGCCTCCTTCATTCAGACATAAATCTCTGTCAGTCTTTCTCTGAAGCTTCTCTGCCGTTTCCCACCATGCTTCAAATCCCCGGGTGTCTTATTTTAAAACCCAATTTCCTATTGTTTACCGTCACATCAGTGCCACTCACACCGTCAAACTCCGTACTGTGAACTCAGAAGCAATTTCTTTACAAATCCGTCCCACTTTAATAAGGTTGAAATACAGAAATAATGTGACTGTGGGGCAAAAGCTGAAAGATATGAAATGGGAAGAAAAAGGAGACGACGATGAAGAAGAAGAAGGAGAACAATGAAATCACACGCCTCTGCAGAGAGCAGGATGATTGATTGATACAGAGAGCGTTGGTTCAGCAGCACAGGTGGTGACAGCTGCCGTGGAGGCGTCTGAGCCGCCCTGTCAATATGCATATTTATACTGAACTTCAATTACATCGAGGAGAGAGGTCACTTCGCTCCAGACGTGTGTCGATTACACATCAAAGTCTTTTACCTCAAACTGAACTCCTTCTTTGTTTCATCAAAATGAGCTGTATTTACAATCTGAGGCGCTACAAATATGGAATGGATTTAAAAATTGTCCATAATTGTCCCCATTGTCTCTTTTATAACAGTGGCTTATGGGGGAAAATGCTCTGAAGGCCACAAGAGAATTTTGGCTGCAGTTCCACGACTGACCACTGGGACCAAATTGGCAGCAAAACTGAGCATCCAACTTTTTTTTTAACATGTTCACAAACTTTAGCTAATTTATCTAACATCAGTTCAGTCACTTCTGGGCATCTGTAACACGCATTTTGTTTTGGTTTCATTTTGACTAAAACAACAAGTGTGTGCATGTGTGTGTGTGATGACATGCTGCTATAATTAGCCTCAGTCATGGCACAACAGAAAAATCCTGCGATGAAAGCATTCAATCTAAAAATACAGTCGTTGAGCAGAGCAAAACGAAACAGAGCTGGTTTTCTCTCAGGCTCAACCGACGCGAGCGGCGGCGACGAGAAATGAAAACAACCTGAAGAGGAAGAACAGAAGGATTACAGTGATTACCTCTTTGAGCAGGAAGTGAAAATTGGTGCACTCAGCGAGCGCGTTCGGAGCACTTTATTTCAGTGGCTGAATGCAGTGGTTGTTTGTGAGAGCGACACTGGTTCTCCTTCAAGAGCGGTGCCGTGTTGTTTGTTGGAACAGCAAATCCAAATTGTGAGAGTTTGGAGGGTTCACATTGAGTTATTGTATCATGACAAAACAGAAGTGTCTCAGTTTGCATACTTCATTTTCATTCAATTCATCACTGTGATCATCAGCCTCAGTCCTCTGATGATTGACAGTCCTCGTCTTCACCGTCTCTAATGACATCAACCACTGGATCTACCCACTCCCTCGCCATTTCCTGTCTGTACAGCGTCAGACAAATCGAACCTGTCTCAACAATCCAGCTTCAGAGTTGTGTGACATGGCTGAGAAATGGCAGACGACGAGAGTGGAAAATCAAACGCAACCAGAAAATTGAGTATAGCCGCTTCGACATGTGCAATATCCTGACCTGCACCTGACGACTGTACTGCAGCCTGAGCAGGACGAGCAGGAACATGTTCATTTGTTTACATGATGGGAAAAACTCTGGGAGAGCTTTATTTGGTCGCCTGAAAATAAGAAACCACGTGACTGGACTTTAAAATAACTGTGACTGACACTCGCCCATCGGTCAACGCTCACAATGACTGTCAGACACCGTCTCATTCTCCTCCTCCGATATCATCTTGCTACAGATGGCAGCTGTTCAACCAATTCCTTGGAATAATTTCTTCCTTGAACCGAAATCAAAAAGGACGTTTAAACCCCTGCAGACAGAGACCAGAGCCGTCTTTCATCTGCAGAACAGATGGAGAGAGGGAACGAGTGACGAAGACTAAGAGAGGAAGAAAGAGAGGAAACGGCTCGGGAATCTTCTCTTGTTAACGCGTGTGTGTGTGTGTGTGTGTGTGTGTGTGTGTCGGGCGGCACGAGCGATAACGAGTTCTGAGTTTGTCTGTTTGAAAAAGAAGGGGAGAGAGGTATGAAAGGAGGGAGATGGACGGAGGTGGGTTGAGAGAGACGAGCAGAAGTGGAGGCATCTTCAGCTGCAGTGCGGAGCTTTGAGGTGTGAGTCCGTGTGATGATGAGGAGGACGTCTCGCAGCACAGCCTCCTTTAACCTGAAGTGCCTTCAAATAAAGAGTTGAACACCCCGTAAATACAACACAGCCAGGTCAAACTGATCTCAAGTATTTCATGTTTTAAAAAAAGGAATCAGACGTTGAACAGAAGCATCGGCTGTCAGACATGTGCTGCAGATGTTTGAGGAACAATATGGCAGAATGTTTACTCTCTTGGGTGTTTTATCCATAGACATATATACGTAGATGCTGACGTCGCCGCCATATTGGATGTGGCAAAGCGAACCATAGAGATGTCTCATTCATGTGCTGCGTGGAACTGTACCAACCGGTTTTCAGTCCAAACCAGATCTCACAGGATTAGACAGAAAATTCAAACAAAAAGCAAAAAAAAAATTCTATTCCTAAATAGCTTTGTAGAAAGGCACTTTATGAGGTTCATTCCATTTCCTTGCATTAGTTTTACCAGGCAGATCTGCCACATCCAATATGGCGGACACGCTGACGTGGGCCAACTCACTCAACGCTGCGTCTACATATATATGTCTATGGTTTTATCACAGATGCTGGTTGGTCTGAATGAACGTGTCGTCCAGATTAGAGCTGTGGTCAAACCTTGCAGGCACTGAAAGCACTTATTGTAAGCAGCTTTGGATAAAAATGTCGTTAAATAAAGGAAGTGGCAAAATAAATGCAATTCAAAAAATAATTTACGCTTTTATTTTGAAATAGAGGCCTGCATATTTTAGGTTGCATATGATTACTATTTGTTTTATCGACAGTCTGAAATGTGTTATCAGGACACGAGCACCAAAAATATCCAGTAAAATGCATCTATCAAGAACCAAGCAATCAGCCAAAGTGGGCAACAACCTGCTGATCCACGAGATGGTACCATGAGGAGGAGGAGGGGGAGGGGGCTGTGGTGGACAGATCAAACGCAGGATTTTCACACAGGAAACCAGGGATCATTGATTGTTTTCAGGACGTAGTTATTTTCACCCGAAATCAAAAACTGCAACTGTCACCCGGAATGATTCTCAGCAAGCTTTATTTTGAAAAGCTCGATCCAAGGTCCTGTATTTATTATTGCCAAATTGACTGTGAAATGAGAACATGCACTTTTGGAGGTCAAACATGGCAGACGTGGTGGAGCAGCAGGTCTATCACAGAGGAGACGCTGACGCCATCGGTTTTCAGAGATTTGGTTATAAACTGAAGCGTTGGATAAAGCTAAATGGGCTCTAGATTAAAAGTTAAAGTCGTTAAAGTTGAGCTTCAAGCAGCTTTGGTCAAACTATTATCAGCTGTTGGAAGAAGTCAGTGTCTTTATTGTCAGGTGTTCTGTTTGTGTCAGTCGCTGCAGAACATACACACACACACTCACAAAATAAATGTCGCTACCTGAAATTTATTAGTTAATATTTCCAAAAAAAAACAACCAAGATTACTCTCTCAACGTGAACGTTTGAGGATGACTCATCACTTCTGCAGAATGTGTTTTCCTGGCATGCCAGCAATCATTCTGTCAGAGAAGGCTCCTTTATTTATCTCCTTCAGACGGAGGCTTTCACTTACAAATTCAACTCTTCAAACAGGGACCAAATAAAAAAAAAGGACTCGGCTTCAGAAACTGTTATTTGTCCCGTACCCTTAAACTAACTTCTGGTAATTTGAACTCACACGGTCATTTCAGTGCTTTTTGTTTTAACTCCTCGACTTGTTTGAGGTTTTGTTTTAACTGAATATTTTCCACAGACGGACACAGGTGAACATGACTCAACAAGGATCTGGCAGTAATGAGCGCAGGGTGGAAGGCGTTGATGGTGTACAGATACTAAATAATATAAACAAAAATATCATCAGAGGAGCGAGGGAGAGGGATTGTCTTTTTGCCAGCAGATAAGAGAATATATGAGTGAGTGGGAGACGGGAACAGCAGGTGTTTCCAGGAGATAAGTTTTAAGGAGTGAGTCAGCTTTTCCGCCGCCAGTGGAAAAGTCAGAGTCGACACCTGATTGGATGACAGAACTGAAGTGACCTGCTGTAAACACACTGATCATATCGTGGCTCTGAAAGTTCAAACTTTATGGTTAAGTCACGACCATAGACTGTATAAAATATGGACGTAGTGTCCGTGACGTCACCCATAGGTTTCTGAAGAGCAAAAATGAAGCAAATCGTAGTGCGTAGCCATCTTGGTAGCCTACCTCCGGTTACTCCAAATATGGACGAAGAGGTGGAGCGAGGGCGGAGCTGAAGCGGGTCGAATGAACGCTATTGGCTGAAAAAAGCCGCTTTATTCGAAATAATCAAACTAACTCAAAAAAAATGCTAAATATCGTTGCTAGCCGGCTAACCCCACGACGATCTCTTTCCCAAACTCAGTGACTAGAATTAGCCGGGGTGACGCCCTTTAGACCGTCAGTGGCTAGTTGTCAATCAAAGTGGCGCCACTTAGATTGACAGCTATGAATTGTGCATAATGATGTATGCTGTATATTTTAAACGAACGCCTTATAAAAAAAATTCGCCCCCCCCAGAGTTGTCATTTGAGTAGAAATACAGCTTATGAGACTAGAGCCATGTTTTGAACCAGGCTGTAAATATGTTTTTTTCTGTCGTACAATTGGACATTTTAACATGGGGCTCAAATGTAATTGACTCCCTTCTGCAGCCTGCTCTAGCGGTTATTCGAGGAACTGCAGCTTTTTTGCACTTCCGCATTGGCTTCATTTATCAGCGCCGGAGGTTGCCGCTTGGTCATGACACAACGTGACTCAAATCACATGGACGCCAGAATGTAAACGTCTGAAATATGGTGGCATGTTGACAATGTTATGAAAAGAAATGTTTTTTTTAATGAGCTGATTTTCACAATTAAACAAGATATGAAGTAAAAGATCTGAGCACTTCTTCACCACTGGTTTGCACAGAAATAAAACAACCTCCACAAAGGTTTGGCTCATTATTCTGAAAGATTGTGGTTTCACTTAAACATTACATATAAAAAAATAAAACATTCTTTTACTGTAATAAACCAGATTGTGATCTTTCTCTATCATTAGCGCTGCCAGTGCTTAAATGTAATTAAAAGGACGTTTGTTGACGCTGTCGTTATGACACGCAGATATTTTTGGCGTTGAACAAATTAAACACTTTTCACTTTTCACTGGAGTCTCTCTCGATCTGTTAATTAGCATTTCCTCATTATGTTGATTGCATTATGTTTCCTTTAAAATAGATTTGCCATAGCGAAGCTCTTTACTTACTAATACAGTGATATTTACACAGTCTAATTGTGAAGAGTCGGTCGCAGCTTCTGAACATTTTCCCCGAGACAGAAAATAAAGGCGAAACACAGCAGTGAATGTTTGTCGCCGAAGATGTTGTAAAAAATAAACTAAATAAACTGAATATTTTGTGGCTATTCTAAATCATCTCGTGTCGGTAATTGTTTGGTGAGCAGCTCTGGGTTTGTGTCGCCCAGAGATTTCCAGCTTCCCACCTCTGGAGAGACTTGATCATGTTGCAAATTAAAACTGTATGAGATGATGACGAACGTAATGAATTCAGGGAATAGGTTTTATCGAGAATATTATTCCCCCGAGAACTTGCACCAAGACACACTTCTATAGATTTATTGTACTTGGTGAACAAATTGATTCTGATTGTAATTACTCTATCAGCTCCACAACAGCAGCCATTACACCCGGAGCTGTGCAGCCTGAATCTGTGAAGACCTTGACGGCTGAATGTACAGAGTCACAGTGAAAAGACTAAATCTAAATGTCTGTTTTGCCACTTCACACTCCAACTTCAGCTGAATACAATAGTGACTGAGCGATCGTTAAAGCTCTACCACTGGCTCCTCGAACGCTTGCTTTAACCTGCACTCGTCAAGCTCGCGTCACCGGTTGCTGCAGGTAGAAATGACAAACACTACACTCCTGTCACAGACTCACATATCACCATCATCAAGACGGGCACGCGCAGTCGACTTTGAGAGGCTCGATTATTTCTTGATTTAGTTGATGGGAAAGAAAAAGCAGAAGTAGGACAGAGGTTCAGTCAGCAGCAGGAGAAGACCTGATGAAATGTAAAACGCTAGCAATTATGTTTAATGTAGATCATTCTTTTTCCCTTTATTCCTTCATTTCCCTTTGTTGTTTTTTTTTTTCCCTCCTCTTCTCTTGACAGAGCCGAGCAGAATCCAGGAGGGACCTGAAGAGAATGAAACAGCTGGCGGTGAAATGAAAAGTGCGATTGGAGCCGACGGATTCGGCGGAATGTGTAACCACGAGGCTGCAGATCTGGGGGGCCGGGGGGGGGGGGGGGGCTTTATTAATTGAAACTTTTTCAATTATTTTTTGGTGCCCGCTTTAGTCCGGCGAGAGACAGAGAGACAGAGAGAGAGAGAGAGGCCGAGGGCTTGTTATTTTTAGAGAGATCCAACTGGCTCCATCATGCGACAGACGACCAATCAAAAACTGAAATAATTGATCATCTGGAAACGCTTGTTACTTTTGTTGCAGTTGTATTTGATTAAAAATATATTAAGTGCTGCTTTTAATTTCCATCATATATCAAGACTTGTCACCATTTCTGCCGTCAGGTATCAGTTCTCTGTTTCTACTTTAAATGCACCAACCTGCCAGAAGTGACTGAGAACTCACTGTTATCACCACATTTCAAGTCGGACGTGCTCGTCCACAGAGTGAAAATTAAGCTGACAACACGCTGTCAGCTCCGGGAAACTCAGAGCTGCTGGTCAAGCTAACAAAAAAACAAAACATGGCTGACATTTGAGAAAAACATTTTCACCAACACTTACAAAATATTTAAACGGTAAAATTTGATCAAGCTGGTTTATCAGTCGTAGTTATAAACCAACCAGGGGTCAAAGGTCAAAAACAGGACAATCCAGTGTCTCTGGTTTATTCTGCCAATAAAGAGACGTCTTCTGTGATATTTTGATTTTTCACTAAATCCTCCCTCCTCTTATCCAAAGTGGTCCACATCTAACGAGCAGGTACAAACACTACAAGCAACAGCATTTAAATAAAGAGACTTCATTGTCTGTCTGAGACAAACATTTATTTTGACCTTGCGGTCTTCCTCTCTGAAATAATCTAAAGTAAACTTCATTTAGCCTCAAAGCTGCATTGAAAAGTCCATAAACTCTGAGCCACAATCGTGTTCATTGTTCCAGGAATCGTCTCCGTTTTACTGCATCCACGACGAAGCCACATACAGGACTGTAAACTCCACTTCGAACACTGAGTGAAACGCCGCTCTGTGGCGAGTTCCCAGCACCTGATTGGCCCCGACAGTCACATCGTCAGTTCGGTCTCCGACCCAGAACAGAGGTGAAACATCACGAGGGGCTGATCCGCGCCACTGATTGCAGACTGAAGCTCTGCAGATTCCGACTTTTAATCACAGACAGAAGCTGCAAAACTCAAGACAAAACAGCATCTGGAGAAATGTTGTACCTCTATGATTCAATATTTTCGTTCTGTCAAAATGATTATGATTATTTCTATCAGGGAAATCATTTCACTGACTGTCTCTCACAAAAGGTTAGCAGACACATGGGATTGCAGACGAAGCTTATTCACAAAGAAAAGGTAACATATCTGTAATAAAACCTCTCTTTTCTGTCGGTGCTTCAGTGCAAATGCAGCCACACTTCATTAAAGCACTGAGCGGTTGAAAAGGTACAAGAGGTTTGTTTCAAAAATAATGATTTTCTTGCCAGAAACTGAGCTGTGAAAAGCATAAAGGGAAAGAAAGTGCAGCGTCACTGGTGCTGATCAATAACTCCTGCAGATAAGTTCAGATCATCTGCTTCTACACAGCCTTCAAATATCTCTGATAACACCTCTCTGAAGGAGGAGAGATTAGAAGGCGTCTTCATTCAGAAAAAAAAAAGAAAAGAAGAAACCAAATGGAATTCAAAAATTCTGAAAAGATAACAACACTAGTCTGATCTTTAAGTGCATCTCCAGGAAGATCAGCTTTGGCAGATAAGAGTCGCGTTAAGAAATGTGAGCCGGCGAGAAAAAGTGGAGCTGAACGACAATCTGCCTCCTGCAGCGACAGTAAGATTTTTTTTGAGTTTAAGTGTGTGATTGCAGCTCTTCCCTCTGTCTCCTTCTGTGTCTGACTCCTTTGTGTTGTCACAGGTGCACAGAGTCAGCGGAGGAGCGAAGAACACACGCAAACATGATCTACATGAGTCGCGTCAACGCTGATGTGCCGAGAAGAGCAAATGAGTGAAAACACATCTGCAGACTCACACAAACAGTTCACAATAAAAGCCACTCAGCTGTCGAGTTTGGTGCCTAAGTTTGTGCTCTTCTACTAAACTCACACACACATTCTCTTATCGCCACAGCTGTCAGACCTGCAGGCTGCATCCACACACACATCGTAACATGCCATCACACACAAACCACAATGCACTCTAATCTGATTCAAATCCTGCAGCTGGACAGAACAGAGACCTCTACAAGACTCACTCACACACTGACACACACACACACACACACACACACACACACACATACAGTGATACACACCGAGGACAACCTGCAGCGGGGGTCACCCACCGGGCGAACAACCATCCTGACGTTAAAAAAGAAATCTGATGAGAGAGAAATTATGGTCATGTTCATTTCTGTTATTCAGAAGTAAAGGAATAGTTTAGAGATTCTGGGCAAAGAGTGGAAACAACAAAGATAAATAACATGGTGTTCAGGGAGGTTCATAACTGCTGATTTCTTCCCTTTGCACTGAGCCAGGCTAGCAGTTTCCCTCTGTTTCCAGTCTTTATGCTAAGCTAAGCTAATTGGCCGCTATCTATGGACTTCATGTTTAGTTTACAGAGATGAGAGTGACATCAATCTTCTCTTTTAACTCAACAAGAAAGCAAACAAGTGCACCTTCCAAAAAGGTTGAATTATATCTTTAAATTTTATTATTAGGGGAAAAACACTGATATAATTAGCTTCATTCAGGAGTGAAGCTGCCTGGTGTCAGAGCATCATACACATCGAGGATTAGTGAGGAAACCAAGATGGCAAAAACTTTCATTCTGAGTGGGATTAGACTTCTCGTGAGTGGGATTAGGACTTCTTGTTCACAGACAGACCTATCTGCCTAATTTGTCACCGAGCGATTCAAAGAGGACGACCCATGGAAAAACTGCTCCGAGCTCCGGAGTCGCTTCAGTCAGTGAGTTGACTTTTGCATTAAAGACCCAACAGCCCTGTAAGCCTGACAGCTTATGGACTTAGTCAGCAGCTCCACACACACACACACACACACAGATAAATGTATGTTTTCTCTCCCCGGACAAACAGTGATCTGCTCATTTAGCAGTTAAGCATAACTCCCGTCCGTCTCACTTTTCCCCGGGAGGAAAACACAGCCGCATCCAAATATCAGGCCGGTCATCTGCGCTGACCTGACAGATGATGATGGAGGTTTCTCGCTGCGATACGTACACCTCTGATAAGGAGGCAGAAAACACGAGCCCCCCAAAAAAACAGACCAAATCTGACACCCACGCTCGGATTCGGATTGCAGCTTATCTGGGGTTACAAGAAATGAATGTCAGGTAGCACTTTAGGAGTTTCAGCCCAAAATGAGACGTCTATCATTTGACACGATTTCCACAGAAACTGCTTCTTTTTTTCCTTTTCTTTTTTTTAAAGAAATAGCAGGTAATTGAGGTGTTTGCCAGGAAAAATGATACCACTCTCACAGGCTGAATATGCTGTAGTCCAGAGGTACTGAAGGGAAAATTCCATGTCTTTTTTTTTCTCGCCCCAAACAAAATAAGTTAAAAAATAAAAGCGTCTGAACACTCAAATGCTCCGTCTCACCATTTATCGACAGGATTTTCAAAGCCTTGAGCTTTGGAGCCGCTGCTTTCTTTTGTTGTCAATTTCAGTCGAGTGCGTGGCTTCAAATGAGGTGTGCCTATTCTCTGATGCTGTTTGCTTCTGCAGTTCGGGAATTAATCCTTGATTTTACCCCCTGATCAATATAAACAAACCCTTAACATTTTCTTCTGTCTGCTGTTCTGTTAAGAGGTGGAGGGATTCTCTGACGGACGAGATATCGAAGCCGTTAAAGCTTTTTTCTTCTCATCCTGTGTTTTCGCTCTCAAAGAGGCGGCGAGGATGGAAGCTGGGCCGCCGTCCAACGCAGCGGGGCTCTGCGCTATAAAAAACACATCTGCCTTTATAATGTCGTAATCTGGTATTCAATCAAAAAGCCGGATTTTGATTGGAAGGAGAGTCACTCTGCCCGTGGGGGACGATAACCTCGCTGAGCTGTTCGACGCCTTGAAAGAATTTAAAGTTTCCCGTGAAGTGCGTCACAGGAAGTCTGAACCCAGCAAATCATCCATCTTGTTTCTAACAATGCCGATTGATGAGAAATGGGAAAATGCAGTTTTTGCTTTGAAACAGAATAATTTACCATTTAGTGAATTTTCCACTTATTTTAAGAAAAACAAGATTTAATAGAGGAAAATAAGAGCCTGACGTGAATCTGCCTCTGAAAGTCTCACAGTGAGAAGATAATGTCTCTTTTGTGGTGCTTGTTGTAGCTGGTTTTGAATGGGATGGATAAAGCATGTGTATGTATTAAGAAGATATTGATGTTGTCAATACTGAGCAAACAAGTCAAGGTTCTGACGCTGTGTTTAAAAACTACGACATGATTTTCAAGGACTCAAATTTTCCGTCTCAGATGATAGAAATTAGACACCATAGAAGCTCCAGTGTTTACTCCTGTAAACAAAATACTGGCGAATCATTTTAAAACCTCTGACTTCTGAAAACAAATCTACAGGCTATCACAGGTTCGAGCGTTGATCCTTGGACAGACAGAGGTTCACAGAGCTGAGGCGCCTCAATGCAGCGAGTTGATATGTTTTATTTACTCAAATCAAGTAACATCAAGGCCGTCCATACAGCCAGAAACACATAAAAGGTCTTTGTGAATATCTTTCAAATCCAGGGGCTTTCAAGGATTTTCAAGGCCGCTGAAAACTCAGGTAGTCGGGTCAAACACAATTTATTTATGTGGCTAAAAATCCCAAGTTTGACTCACAGGCTTTGTAAGTGCAGGTGTGTTTGCTTTGATGCATTTGCTTTATGACGCTTTTTTTTTTAAGTTCTAACTTCAAGTCGAGAACCAAACAGTCAAAACTTGCTGCATTGAACCACTGTATAAAGTTACCATAACGTTGTGTTAAATATTGTATAACTTTTTTAATGCAAAAGCCTTTATTACTCTGTGAAGTGAGCATTAAGTATTAAACTATAGTATAGTCAAGAAATAGGTTTTAGTACAGATTATTTTTAGGCAAGTTAATCTACAACAGGCAACGAAAGAAGAAAGAAGACTTCATACAACCTTGATTCCAAAAAACGTGGTGTGATGCTAAACCTTTTTGAAAACAGCACAGAGACAATATATTTAATGTTTGATCATCAGTTTCATTGATTTCTCTAAATATCTGCTTATTCTGAATTTGATGGCAGCAACATGTTTAAACCAGTTGGGTGATAGGATCATGATTGGGTATGAAAGGTTCATCCTGGAAAGACTCAGCCGTTCACCAGTGAGGATTGGGAGAGGGTCAACACTTTGTGAACACATGATTGTAGAAAGGAGATTAATACATGGACCCATTTTACAAACTGTCCCAACGTTTTTGGAATCGTGGTTGCACAACTGACAAATCACAAAGTCTCAAACTGTCCAGACGAAGCTGTGCTCACTAAAGCTACATCTTCAGCATATCAGCCGAGTTCGCTCTCGTCGTATTTCCAGATTCAGCCGAAGCTGTGATTCATTCAAAGTTACCCCTCGCTGCCTCGTGCTGCTGCCAACGTGCAGAGCGGCTGCTCCGAGCCGCCCGGAGCTCCTCCAGGACCCGTGGCAATCTTAATCTCACATTCAGGATTAATCAGAGACGCGGAGCTGCTCTCGGGTTCACAAGAGGTTAAAAGCTGCAATTACTTCTAAAACCAGTCAAGTGGTGCCAGAAGTGAGGTGATGCAGTTTCTGCTGCTGGCATCACATGAAATCAGAACTGTTTCCTGCACAAGTTGGAACGTCAAAGAGACTTTTGATTCAGACGGGAGTGAAGAGAGTTGGGGGGGTCATCAAAGCAGAAGGAAATAAAAGCCTGGATGTTACTCACCAAAAAGATGAGGCATGAAAACTGGCTTCAATAGAGGAACCAACAAAGGACCAACACAAGTTTCTTTGTCTGAACATCAATGTTAAGGCCACCATCAAAGATGAAGCCAACCATCTCCGGCTGCCAGCTCTGTATCTGCTGATACAGTGCCACATTCATTCTGAATCCAGCTACTGGCTCAGCTATCTGGAATCCTGGATTCACACACAGAGGCCGGTTCAGACTGGGAGACACCCTGACGAGTGGAGGAGCCGCTGAGCACCACTCAGTCTGAGGAGTGAGCCGAGGGGAACGGGAGAAGGTTGAGACAAGGACAAAAAAGAAAAAAACGGTGAAAGATAAAAGGAGCAGAGCTGAAATTAATTTTTAGGAGCTTCATTTCTTTTTCTGTTTAGTCAGTAAGGTTACACAGACAGACAACCTGCTCGATTTTCTACAGCTTGAAAGTAACAACCGGTGTCTGTAAGAGGCAAGAAAGTGAAGCAAAAGCAACTTTAATTAATGTTTTTATATTAACAATGGATCATATGACTGTTTGTATGTGAAATGAGTCAACTCTCTGAAGCTTTTTAGCGTCTTTCAGCTCATTGTTTTGGTTTTTACGACCCCACAACTTTGCTGCTTTGCTTCACTCTCACTACGAAAAACCTCAGAAAACCTTCTGTCCATTAACGGCTCATCATCAAACAGCAGACAGACAAAGTTTGCTCGTAAAGATTGTGGAGCTAAAGATATTTTTGACCCAACAACCTGCTTGAAAAGGTGATAACATGTTTTTGCAGCTTTGTGTCAGCTGCACCCAGTTTTTCCTCACGTGTTTGTCTGGCTTGAAACGTCTCTCTTGTCACAACAACAGCTTCGATTCAGTGTTGATGAAGGAGTAATTCAGCTCAGGTACTAAAGCTGGGATCCAGCTTAAACCGCAAACATAAGACAAGAGGGTTTAAAACTGTTCATGTTCTTTCATCCTGAACCTACACGGCATGAAAAGAGAAGAAGAAAAAAAATAAAAGCAGACACCCATTTAAAATGAATGGACATTCATAGGAACATGAATACCCAAAACCTGAAATAACCTGGACCAAAAAGAAAAAAAATCCATGACGAATTACATCTCTAAGTATAGCTCCGAACACTGCAAGAGCAGCACAGTGGGAGAAGGTATCCTGAGAAGCAGGAAAGCAGGACAGTGCTGCATTAAGTAAATTGGTTACAGAGCACAATGAGGCCTCTTCCAACCGGCGTCGGGAGGAGGAAACTTCATCCACATGTGCCGGAGTCTCAGCTGGCCTGGCACAGGCTCAGCTTTAACTGGATTAACAACAAAAGCCCAGCTCAATAACTAATAGGCCTCTCCTTCCTCCTCTCTCTTTCCTCCGTTCCCCTCGATCCCCCCCGTCTCTCCCGCTCGCTCTCCATCTCGCCGTCTTCCTCCTCCTTCAGAGCGAGGCGCAGAGATAATGCGGAACACTTTCATGCCTTCTGCTGAATTAAACATGGAGAGAACAGCTTGTTCTGGGCGCTAAAGCCGAAGCAAAGGGAGAGGGAGTATGAAAAAAAGGGACGACATACACAATTCCGCCCCTGCCGAGGGTCCCCGGAGAGCCGGCGAACATTTCTTTACAATTAAAAAGATCTGTCGCTGATAGACTGCGCCGCGGCGAGCTAAACAGGACGGCCTTTTTTCCCCCTAATTGGCCGGGTTGAAAAGGGCTGTCAGTTGTCGTTGGGTGGAAGCAGCCAATCGCCGAGCGTAGGGGTGACACGGCGCTCCAAAACAGCCCTCTGAGGCTTCCTTCCCACCTCCAGCTCTCATTGTCGGAGCTGTAAATCCCATCTTGCCAATCTCTCTTTTTTTTTCCTTTCACACACGCTCTCTGTCATCTTTACGCCGCAGCCAACCAATTGGGCTGCGCAAGTAACAAATGTGCCCATCTCTAACTCCGGGCTCGATGGTGAATAATTGACAGTGTTTCAAACGCTCTCGGTCTCAGGTGGTTTATAAAAAAAGGAAAGAAAAAAAAAACCTGGCGATGTCTTCTCATCCTCTCGGCAGGGGCTGAGGTTTCACTTTCTGTTCTGCCTCTCTCCTTTTTTTTTTTTTTTTTTTTTAACTCTCGAGTTCTCTGATCTGAGAAGAGAAAAAGTCTTTCTCTCCCCTCTCTCCCGGCCTGTTTGGTATTCCCCAGATGGAGCGGCGAGCTACCAGCCTCATCCGCCGTCCCTCCCTCCCTCCCTCGCTCTGACGGAGCCAAGTGACCTGTTACGGCGTCCTCTGCTTAGCATGGGCGCCACGCTCGCCGCGGCAAGGACAGGGCTTTACAGGGGCCGCGTTCAGGAGCGCAGTCCCCCCGAGCCCGGGCCACGTGAGGCGGGCCGGCGGGCTAAAGATCAGAGAGGGACGCTTGTAAATGGCGTGACCCCATTTCCGACTCTCCGGACAGGCTGCTGGGACGCCCGCCGCCGACAGGGCAGCGAGAAAGTCCTCCGTTATTCAAAGATGATTAAAACTTATTTTTCCTCATCAAAGATAAATAATCTTGTCAAGCACCATTTGAATCAGTTCATTAGATTTGTTGTCAAGGTTGCATTTCAACCTTCCCGTGAAGCTGCTCGGCTTGAAGGAACCGAATGTCTTTTTTTATTTTTTTTGAGTGTCTTCAGATCCACAATCTTAAATTCATCTAATAAAAAGATCAAGAATCTTCATCTCGAATTTCTGAAGCTTCCCTGCTCATTTCGAGTCTTTACAAAATTCTAATGTCAGATGTGTTTCAGAGCAGCCTGATTTTATCTCATTAAGACTCAACTTTAATCCTCAGATTTTTGGGAGTTATTGTGGCTGTTTCTGGATGAAGACACCAAACTTTTTGAATATGGTTTAAAAACACACGTCTGGATGATGCCAGGTGTAAACACACACAGATCATCACGACACCAGGTCTGGAAGAGGTCTGGCTCGTGTTGCGACCGGATCTCGACCGGGTGAAAATGTCTGCACAGCCTGACCAAAATCCACAGAGCGAGTTCAAAGGTCATCACACTCCACCTCTTCCTGCTGACTGAAGCAACAACAAGCAGCAGCGGACAGAGAGAGATAGAGGTGACGTCACCTGTGTTACTGCTCCCGTCCTGTTTGTGGTCTGAATGAATTTGCATATTGAGACCTGGTCAGAATAAAGAGAACACTTCTTAGCATCAGATAACGTATCCTGACCAAGCGGCAACCTCCGCCGCTGAAAAATGAAGCCAATGCAGAAGTGCAAAAAAGCTGCAGTTCCTCCAATAACCGCTAGAGCAGGCCGCAGAAGGGAGTCAATTACATTTGAGCCCCATGTTAAAATGTCCGATTTTACGACAGAAAAAAACATATTTACAGCCTGGTTCAAAACATGGCTC
>JBBMOC010000337.1:20095-43517 GCA_037975185.1 Centropyge bicolor
TCATTCGACCCGCCTCAGCTCCGCCCTCGCTCCACCTCTTTGTCCATATTTGGAGTAACCGGAGGTAGGCTACCAAGATGGCTACGCACTACGATTTGCTTCATTTTTGCTCTTCAGAAACCTATGGGTGACGTCACGGACACTACGTCCATATTTTATACAGTCTATGATCGTGACACAGATGAGACGTTCATATCAGGTGTAAACGAGACCTCTGATTGTGCAGCAAACGTGTTACATAACGTGGAGCTTCCAGTGTTTGAACTGCTGCTGTGATAAAGTGACTGTGCTTCTCCTTCAGCTGCAGACCTTGAATCCCGTCCTGCAGCAGATCTGTTGAGGAGGCTGAACATCCCAGAGCAGGTGCACCGTCCTGAGCTGTGCTGTGAAAATGTGCTGAGCAGAGAAAGAGATGTGGGACTCTGGTATTTATAGACTGATAAAACGGCTTGGCTTAATTAATTACCAGTTTTTCCACAGAGAATTGTTTTAGAAAGAGTTTTTTTTTTTATTGAAAATGGGTTGTGCAAAAACAAAACAAAAAAAAAATATGACTGACGATGAGTTTTCTCACGACGGGTACATGCACGCTACAAGACTCTGGGACTAATTAGGCGCCAAAGTTGTGATCACAGTCGACTGTTTCGAATTATGGAGCTGAGAGAAACCCCCGGAGAAAAGATGTGCTGAGACACACAGTGGCCAAATGGAGGGTAAACGTGCTGGAGTGAGATGAAACTCTGAGAAGTCAGGGATTTTTATTTTTAGCCTGAAAAATCATCATTAAAACTCTAATAAGAAAAGGAGAGATTTTCGAGTGTTTCAAACTTAACAGTCATTATTGTATCAAATGTAGGTTCAATAATGAGCCGGGTATTTTATCTGAGCGATGGCAGGGCGGTGGCGGTCTCCAGAGCAGAGCCGGGTCTTGGAGCGTGCACGCACCGTACAGATCTGAAAAACACACTTTAATCCCGACTGAACTGCAGAGATACAATAAAGAAGCGAGCACATGTGACACGCGTGGCAACAGAAGAAGTTACAGTATGGCTGTTTCTCACTGACCCGTCCAAACACACAGAACACAGCAGATAATAACTGTCTCATTTACAGGGTGACAGATCGCACAGTGTATAATGTTCAACAACAATCAACAGCGAGGAGAGTTGAGCTGAAAGCAACAGAATCAGTCAACTGAGGTTTTTGATTTTTTTCAAATTTCATCAGATCTTAAACTCATAGAACAGCAGCTATAATTCATGTTGGGTAATAACATCTTAATTATTATCACGATATCGTCCTACATCGTTATGAGACATGAGTGACAAGACTTATACTATGATTTTCAGTTAAGAGTTCAACCTCCAGCGTTGAAGATCATCACGTCCCTTTTCACATCCTTTCTCATTAATGTTTCGTTGTTAACACCCCAAAATACAGATACAATGGAACTGAAGTTAATACATCATAGGTTTATTTTTCACAGTCTCCTCGACGGCTCCAGCCACCAGAGCCGCTCAATCAAACACCGCATGTCTCCAGTAAGTAAGTGTGGGTTTGTGATGTGACACAGTGGGCTCAGTTCAGCCGCTGAAGCTCGGAGCCACAGTCCACTTCTTTCTTTTCTCTTTAGCCCTTCAGCTCTCATTGTATAACTAGAGCCAGACTCTCCATACATCTGCTCCTCCTCCTCCTCCTCCTCCTGCCTGTGTCACCTCACAACCATCCCGACGATAAAAAAAAAAAAAACAAGTGGAATTCAACAGTTAATTAAAAAACAAATTGCCTATTTGGTGGCCTGAAAAAAAGGGGATGAGTAGGAAAAATCTAATAAGGCGAATGTTTTCCACCAACGTAAGAGCTTGACTCTCGTTAAGCATCAGCTGAAAACATCCATTCTGAGCATTTTAATCAAGCCTCAGAATCATCAGAATTAAAAATCGCAGCTTCGTCCGACGTCGTTTCGTGAAATCGTTAAAGACAACAGATCGAACCTTGATGGGTCTGAACCCAGTGGAAACAAAGGTTGGGGGTTTTGTTATATTCTTCTTCTCTTGAAATGTGTCTTAGACCGAGTCGTTCTGTCTAATCAGAATCTGAGAAGGTGGAATAATCCAGGCGTGAGAACATTCTGTGGGAAACATGAAATTCAGCAGCCTCCAACAAAGCCGGCGAATGTTTTGCCTCGTTGAACGCAGCCCAGAGAGGAAGAGGAGTTCCCCCTGCATGCCGTCATGGCGGCACTCGTCGAAGCCGGACATTATGTAAATAGAGACAGAGCAGAATCAGAGAGAGATGTAACACATGTGGGACAGAGGAAGACAGACAAACGGTGCAGGACACGTGGAACCGAAAGAAGAGACGAATAAGAAAGAGAAAGAAAGTTAGAAGAGACTTAAAGAGTTGGAAGTAAAGAATCTTTTTTCCCCATTAAATGAGTCATTACCGACCCAATGTGGTACTGTGTGAAACCCACGAGGCTCCCGGTGCGTCTTTTCCTCGCCGAGATCAACACCATTACACAACAGTAACAACAACAACGGCAACAACGGCTACAACGACAACAATTACGACAACTGTGCTATAGTGAGACGACGCCCGATATATAAATGATGCACATCATTAACACCACAGCCAGCCACACATTAGCACACACTGTTCAGTCTGTTCTGTCGCTCAGTTCAGAGGAAGTCGCTCCGGCAGCACCCGTCAGGACGCCAGGTGGTGTCGTCGGGTGGGGGGGGGCCCTCTCGAGAAAAGTTGCTCCGTCATCGTCGAGTTTGAAACGGAGCATCATCAGAAGCTGTTCGGACGTTTTTATGTTCAACACGTCGATGAAGGTTGTTTTTATTTTGAAGGCGGATTTTGAATAGTGCTGATTTGGGACTTGTGGTCGTCGTGCTCCCGGCTTTGCAAACGACGTTTTCCGGTAAAGTATAAAATACAAACAAATGTAGTCACTCAACACAATCGCACAGTTGCAAAGCTGAAGAAACGAGAACGAAGCAATAAAGCAGCATCAGAGTCGCTCAGGTTCGTTTGTTTGTTGCAGCCTTTTTTTTTTTGTTTTTGTTTTGTTATATTTGGCCGACACTGAATGAAATCTGCCTCCATGACACAGTGAAACACAGTCACATATTCAGCCGCGGTGCGTCGCTGCCTTCATCAGCTTCACTTCCTTTCTCTTCCTTTTTCTTTTAATCCTCTTGTTTATAAAGTTACACAGTCGACACAGAGGATAGAACTGATGGCGTCTCTTTGTTCAGGATGTTGAGCTGATGGACGTGATGTTGATCTGTTGGGTGGTGAAGGGCTCTTCCTCCACCACACCTCCTCCCCCTGCTCTCAGCCGTTCCCTCCCTCCCTCTGTGCTCACACATAGATGGCAGTCCGGGAAATGACAGAGCCGTCTCTCTGCGACTCCATGTCGTCGTCCAGGTACACGTCCATTTCTTCCTCGCCGCCGTGGCCTCTGCGGACGTGATAGGCCGGGGGCAGCATGTTCCCGCCTCCCCCGACGCCTCCGAACCTATCGTATCGCTCCTCTTCCTCCTCCATGCTGTCGTCCAGCTCGAACTTCCTCCTCTCGGCTTCGTCCATCTCGCCGCTGAGGAGGATGTCGTGGGCGGAGGGGGGGTTGCCGATGGAGGCGTGGTGGAGGTGGTGATGGTGGTAGTCGTTGGCCTTTTCCGTGAGAGTGCCCGTGGCGTCGCAGCCCTCGCGGTACGTGTAGATGGGCCCGTTGTTGTTGGCGCCGGTGCCGTTCTTGCTGTTGTTGTTGGCGGTCCCGCTGAAGAGCAGCCGGGCCTTATTGCCATAGTCGCCGCCGTTGCTGCCGCCGCTGCCGGTGGCGGTGGAGTCCCCGCTGCTGGGGTACCCGCGCCTCTGCTGCCGGCGACTGCGGGTCAGGAGAACGGCAACGAGCGCGACAACCAAAAGCAGGGCCAGGAGGGAGCCGATGACGGCGCCCGCCACGACGCCGGCGCTGGACGGATCCTCCAAGGTTTCTGCAGAGGGGATGGAGGGGTTGGAAGGTGGGATGGAAAAATGGGTGGAGGAAAAGAAAAAGGAATTGATGGCTGTTTTTACAGGAAGTGTCGCTCAGCTGTGGAGGAGGTGTTCACAGTTCTTCTGGTATTGTAAGTGTGCTGTAGTGATAGTGGTGCTGGCTTCTTCTACGTGTGTTACAATCCTCTTACAAGTGTGTAGTAATGTTCTTCTCAGTGTAATCCCTCGGTGAGGGTGCAGTCAGTCATTGCTGGGATCAGGCTGAATGGGACTCATTCACTCTCTCCCAGCGGCTCGTTGCGCTGCCACATTTCGCTCTATACACATCTGTCCAGCTGCTGCCACTTCAGCTCCCGTCGCCCCGCCCCCCTTTGCCAGCTGGGGACAAGCCTTTACTACTGTAACGGTCCTTTGTTCTATACTTCATGTTGGTGTGAGCCAAGTTTGCCTCTCCACTCTCGTTTCAGTCCCAGATTGAAACAAAAATGAGAGATGGGATTACAGCAGTTTGTTTGGTGCCTCGTGCTGGCTTTGCCACGGGTTCGAGGCGTCGGCCCGGCAGAGCCACACAGACAGACGCACACACACAGGACAGACAGGCAGAGGGGTTATTTAAAGAGGTGCGGAGGAAATGAGCACACAGTCGCGCCTGGATAGTGTCACAGTGTCCCCCCCCCCCGAGCCCTCCCATTCTGTACCCTGCTTTCTCAGCCTCCTGATTACACCCCCTCTCCTCCCCCTTCTGCCTCCTCCCCGCGCCTCTCTTATCGGTCAGCTCGTCAAACGGCGAGGCAGCGCCGTCGCCTGCTGTCAGCCCAGGACCGAGTCCAGATCTGGCTGATCGGCGGCGCACAAAGGTAAAAGGTTCACGCCGCAGAGCGAGGCTCACGCCGGGACGTTTTGAGAGGATTCTCCACAGGAATATGAGAGAGAAAAGAGGTCTGGCTCAGATAGTGTAGATTTGTATGAGTGGATTCACGCTGGGCGAAAAAGAGAAGCAAAGAAAGTGTCAGACTGGGGAAGGAGCAGTGTTGAGCCTATAGTGCCGAGCTGCACGAGGCCAGCGAGTGGGTTTATTTCTCTCTCTGTGAATTGCATGCTGATTTTTCTTTGGGGTGCAGCTATGGCGGCGGAACGCAGAGCAGCAGGGAAATTTGAACCCCGTCCTGTTTTATGCAAATAACAGCGAGGTTGTGCCAGCACTCCTGGCAAGCACAGCAGTGAATGCCAATCAAACAATCTGAGCTTGGCTGGAATAAACACTGTGTGGGGTTACGTGCCAGCCAGGGAATGACACTTTTTTTTTTTCTTTTCAATGAAATCACGTCAGACATCAAATAATGATCTGTATGGCGCTGGCAAGTGTGAGTTATTCTGACAAAACCAGTGGGGGGATGTCACTATAAGCGAGCCTGGACCGAGAGCCTGTGATTCATACAAATTGTTCACTCGGAGGGTGTGGGAGAAAAAAGGCAGGAGATGAAAGAGGAGAGGAGCGAGCGAGAGGAGAGAAAACTAGGAGGAGGGTTCTGCTGGAGAGAGAGAGAGCGGGAGAGTTAAGAGGAGAGGTCTCGGTTTGATTTCAAACATCCTCCCGCTCCGGTCTCACGGGGGGCCGCGGCAGGGTTATGCCAGGGTGAGACAGACGGGCCGGGCCAACGAGGCGGGGCTCCGGGGACAGGATATGATGTCTAAATTAGGGGACAGTGTCTGGTGATATCCAATTGAAGTGACAGAAGGCATTAAGGATGATGAATCCAACTTTGCCTGTCCTAGTTTCCTCCCTCTCTGCAAACTTACAGACTGGCGTGGAAACATGACGCGGGAGCCAAAGTGTTATTTTTATTTATTGTGTCATTTATGTCTTAAAGCATTAGCAGCATTTATCAAGTGTCGGAGTGAGAGACAGCTGAATGGGTCTTTGACGGCTGTCGTTCGTCTGCTAATCAAGTGCTTAAAACTCTATTATTGTGTATGGGCTGTAAAGAACAAGGCTCCTACGAACGGCCATTACAGCTGGCATGTTCATTTTTCAGTGAATGTTGGTGAGACTTTCTCTTCCAAAGCTGAGGGGTGATTACTGACACTTAAACAGAACTGATCTTGTCAGGTAGCTGCCTCCTCTTTGTGTTAGTGAATGAGGTCAGCCTGATGAATGCAGATACAGTGCAGCTGCAGAGAGACAGAGGAGACACTGATGTTTAACACTTTCAGACTGGACTTTCTGAGCAGAGAGAGAACTTCAAACCCGCGGCTCGTCTCTCTCACCTCGGCACAGCTGACCTGCGTGAAGCGAGTGTGAATGTCAGATCATCGGTTTTACACTTACAGCGTCAGAAATGTGTGAGGCGCCGGAAGCTACTTCAACGTCTGACAAGCAGTTCTGACAGTCTGGAACTGGTTTACATTCACAGAGTTTCCTCAAACAGAGATAAACTTAAAGGAATCGTTGGTCATTTTCGGAAATATGATTATTCGCATTACTGCCAATAGTTGGACAAGTCACAACATAGAACTATATAACTTCTTTTTTGTGTTCATATTAGACAGACATGATTGGACAGGTCAATCATGTGACCTTTAAAGGTGTATTTTCGAACTCTGGACAGAAGCAAGTTGCCTGTTTCCTCATGTTTTCAGCCTTTTTGTGAAACTAAACTAATCACATCTTGGCTCAAGCTCCAAGCTTCACATACAGACATGAGACTGATGTTGATCTTCTCAACTTCCTGTCTCTTAGTCTCGTGAATTTCCCCAGTGTGGGACGAATAAAGGCTTATCTTATCTTATAAAGGCTTATCTTGGCAATAAAATGAATATTTTTCCAAAACATATAAATATTTCTTAAAGATATGACTGTTTCTTGACTGGCCAAGTTCAGATGGGACAATTTTAATAAAACATCTTCTTCACGTGGGCACGTGTAAACGCAGTTCATCACAACCTCCTGCGATGTTGAAAGCCTTTTCGAAAACACTAAAAATACATCTATGTACAGTAGAAAAACATCTTTCATCAGATGTAAAGTTTCTGCAGCCGTTCTCTGACATCACTTACTACAATCTAAAACACTAATGGATCCTGGATTAGCTCTGACAAAAAAAAACGAGCCGCGAGCGTGAGCAACGTCGGTGTCAAATCCCCGTCGGCCGCCCAATGAGGTGCTTTAGTAAACACTGCTCCGTGAACATATTCTCCCCCCCCCCCTCCAAAAAAAAGTGAAAAAAAGAGAAAAGAGCAGAGAGGCTATCGTTAGTAAGAAAATAGGCCATGCTTGTCATCCTCACTTCTCATCAACAGCAGCAGCCTGCCTGCATTAAGAAGCACAGTGATAAATGTCATAGAGAGAGGCAGGGGAGCTTATATCAGTCTCTGTATTAGTGTCATGTACATGGAGGAGATTAGGGGGGAGGGGGAGAGAGAGAGAGGGAGAGAGAGAGAGGCCCATAAAAACTATCCATTTCTACTCAGTTACATTCACTGTTGGGATAATCTAAATGAGAAGATTTAGGATGTGAGGAGGTGAGGTGGAGAGAGTTAGAGGGTGGAGAGAGATAGACAAACAGAGAGAGAGAGAGAGAGAGAGAGTTTAAAGGATATGAAAATAGTGGAATCTAAATAATCTTTTGTTGATCTCCTCCGCCACCTCTCTCTCTCTCTCTCTCCTTCTCAGCACTGAAATCAGGCCTGAAAACACAGAGCGCTGCTTCAACATATAATAAGCCAGAGGCAGCGACTGTAAAAGCTCCACAGTGGGAAATCTCATTAAAAGCAGCTTTTGGTCAAGGACAAGACATATAAAAATGTAGCCGTGGATCAGCGCCAAACCTCAAAACACCTTATACTTGAAGACAAAATGCAAAAGGACAAACCACAGAGACCACCCACTTACACAGAAGAGCTGACTTTCTGGATTAAACAACATATTCCTCCGTCCTTTTTTATTGTATTGGATTCCACTTAGACGAGCGCAGGAGACAGAAGGTATGTTTTTTTTGTTTTTTTTTTACATCTCATTGAAGACCAAATACACCCCGAGCTTCTGGATCTCCCACTGGTGGGCTCATAAAGTCACCTGAATAATTCAGTTATTACTATGGATCGCACAAAAAAAACTCCATCAAAAATATTATTTAAATGTTGATTTCAGTCGAGCTTCTAGGAAACTCAAGCAGCTCCTCCTACACAACGTCAAAACGCAAGTGATTACAATTGTAAGACAAAGGTCGGCAGGACGATTAGCAGGAGCGATTTCTGGAAGAACGCTCGCAGGTTCAGTGCAGATGATACACAGTCGTCTGCATAAGTAGGACAGCCGTCAACTTCTAATGTCGGCTGTGCAGAACTTTTTCAAAGCACCTGCTCCTCAGGCACAAATAAAACATATGGTCGAGCTCAACAACAGTTTGTACAGTTGCACAGAATAAGAGAGATGCTGTGGACACGGGGAACTGAAAATGAAATCAAGCTTGTTAGTCAAGTTTCTAACGAGCCGTCCCACTCATCAGCTATCTGGATAGCGACTAACTATATTTAGCCCGCCGACCTTCCAGGATCACGAATGACAGGATCATGAAAATGGCCGCACCCAGAAAATCCAATAAACACTTTTTTCCATCTGGCAAACAAGGTGCAGACGAGCTTCATCATCAGTGTAAATATTCCTCTTCTGTTTTCTAGTGCAGGCGTCTCTGGGCTTGATGCAAGCGTTGTTGTCTCTCTGTGTTTCTAAATTTAACTCAGTGCACAGATGGAGATTCTCAGGTTTGAAGGAAATGAATCAGAAAAGTTTGAAAATGTGTTGCTTTTATCACCTTTGACCTTTGGTTTGCCTCCAGAAGAGTGGCCAGTGATTGATATTGATATTGTTATTGGTACTGATATTGTCTATATAACACTCATACTGTGCAATATTGTTATGCTGCATCACCTTATATTGCACTTTATATCCAAACTGTTATCATACTGCACTGGATTACACTACATCATGTGTGTATATATATAGATATTTGTTTAGAATAACTCTACTGTTTATTGCATAATCAACAAGATCATATCCTGATATAAATAAAGACCAGTCTGAGTATCATCACATAATCACACTATATAATGCTCCACAGTCTTATACCTTTGAATTGCTCTTGTACAGTTTCTATTTCATTCTAATCTTATTTCACACACCTGCAATTATTTATTTATGAGTTTTTCTATTTGTACTTGTTTCTGTCTTCGTGCTGCTGTAACACCTGAATCTTCCCTCTGGGGAATCAATAAAGGATGATCTGATCTTATCTGCGTTCATGTAATGTTTTGTAATATAAAGCCATAAATAAGCTACAGTGAGAGAGCGAAGTCACGGTTCGTCCTCGCTGTGCATCAGCAGCGTGTCTGGGAGGCACGGGCTCTCGACGCTCGCACATGTAAGCGGAGGTGGGAGGTGAGGCCGAGGCTAAATGTTATCACGGCAGGTTAATGGGACCCGGAGGCAACTGGAGACAGGAAATCACAGACGTACAGTGGGAAGAGGATCGGAGGGGAACCTCTGCACTGACACGGCCTGTCGAAGCCAAATATACCGCCAAATTTGCCAAGGTTGCATTTTTAAGGATCTCAGATTTGATTTGAGACGGAGCTGCGTTTGCATCTTGAGCAGGCAGGTGCGAATGAAGCGAGATGAAAGAGGGACAGGAGGTCCAACTGAAGGACGTGCGTCATGAGGACCATAATGGATGACAATTTTCCGGATGATGATAGTGCACAGGGAAGGTACTCGTGTAGCATCGAGCGCAGGTACTACTTATGCAGCATCTGACTGAATCCGATTAGCATTTATTCATGAACGACAAAGTGCGCCGACTGTGCCGTCTTCCAGGAACAAGAACTGTTCTCCTCAAGTCCGACTACGGCAAAGTACATCTAGGCCATTTAAAGGCGTTATCATTAATCATCATTAACGTGAACATGACTAAGTAGGTACACTGCGCTTGGGTGGAAGGAGCAATTTACACAGGTAAATAGGGCAACGTGTCCATTTTCCTGCAGCGTAATTACAGAAAACCAAGACAAAGAATGTACTGACATAGGTTTGGTCATAAAAAGATTTTTCCTCCTTTCATTACCTGCACACAACTTGCATGCACACAGCATCAAGTACAACACACAGTTCTGCCATTAACAAACACAACAAGCCAATTATCTCGCTGCCTTTCTGCTCAGGCCTTGAACGTATAAATACCACTGGAGTGACTTTTCACATCTTTTTTCCAGACCTCGCCAAACGGCCTGACATCTCAATTCCCTGGAAAGCTCTCACCTTCGAAGAAAAATGAATCTTTAATGATGATCTTATCCAGCAGCCCTCGTCTGCTCAATCAAACAACTTTCCTCTCCTCAAAGAGCCCGACTGAAAAACGGCTTCACCGTCACCTCCGCCTGAAGGTTTCATGTCAGTGACACCTCTGACCACATCGAGCTTCATCACCACTGACCTCTTGGTGGTGGTGGTTTCTAAATCTTGATTAAGTCCTCTTTGCATTTTTCTTTCTGAATGTTAGACAGAGCAGGGCTAGCTGTTTCCCCCTGCCTCCAGTCTTTATGCTAAGCTAGGCTAATCGTCTCCAGACATTGACCGTGGTTCTGACCTCATCTAACTCCTGGAACAAAAACAGCAATTAAGTCCATTTTCCAGCATGTTGAACTCTCCTCTCAGCAGCTCGTCACCACTGAGGCCGTCAGCTGAAGGTGTTCAATTCATTTTTAACTTGTGCACATGAATTAGTAATTTGTGCTCTCAAATTAGCGACTGCCTGACGAGCTACCAAGCGGACTGTAAAGTTGATCATTACCGAACGTGTAACGTGAAAGAAAGCTTTTATCGTTTCAGCTTCAGTTTAAAGGACGTTGACACAACATTGTTTACACCACAGGAATCAGATGTGAAGCTAAGTCAAACTGATTTGATTTTCTGATTATGATCATGTACACAGAATATTCAAGTGTGGAGACGTTGACCTGCCGTTTGCTGGAGATGCTTCAGACGTTGAGGATATTCTGTGTAGTGATGAGTTGGTGAGAACAGAAAGCTTGAAGGAACATTCATGAAAAATAAATGAACTCGTGATTTTGTTGAAAAAAGGTCTCTAAAGACTATTTATTGTTTTTACTGTTGGGCTGTTTCAGACTCTGCTTCCATCGGAATGGCCAAAAAAAAAAAATAACACAATGTATTTTAATCTTTTCCTTTTTTTGTTGCTAATGATTTATGAGTGCATTTAGAATAATAATCCAGCATTACAATATATTTTTGTGTTTGGTACATAATTGGGCTCTGAATGGGTCAGAATGATCCTTTACTGTTTAAAATGATAAATATATATTCACATTAAGGAGGCACTTGTAAGAAGGCCACATTTAATGGGGCTTTCAGTTCTTATGTCACTGTTTCTGCACTAATTGTTGCACTAAAATAAAATAAAAAAAAACATTCATTGTGCAGGTTCTCTTTGTCAACACACACACACACACACACACAAACTCAAACAGCATCAGTCACACTGGCATTACATACACACAAGCCAACACACACACTGTATAAATGATTAATGCTCTTAATTTCTCTCCATTCACTCAAACACACACTTAAGCAGTATTACACACACACACACACACACACACACACACACAAACCTCAAAAACGGCTATTAGCCACTAGACACTAAAAGCCTTCAGTGTGTATCTGTGTCACATCTCTAACCCAGCCACAGCGGCTGTACATCACACACACACACACACACACATACCCTCTCTGCTTAATTACCCTTGATGACACAGACAAACTTGCACACACGCAGACACACACACAGCAAGAGCCTCACTGTCTATTCAATTAGCCCTGCTTATCTCTGATCTCCACACACACACACACACACACACATACACACACACACACACACACACACACACACACACACACTCACTCAGACTTCCTTTGCCCCTCAACCAAAATCCTACACCCCTCCAATCCAACCACCGGTGTTTCCATGACGATCTCAATCATTTCCTCATGCAACCCCTCGATGCCGCAGCGAGGGAGGAAATTTCCTGCCTAAATCATCTTCAGTTCTGTCTCTTCATCACGGATTCCAGCCAGTGCTTTTCATCTCCGGCTCTCTCCCCTCGCTTTTCATCAGCCAGGAAATAATCAGAGGGAGGCAAAAAAATAAAAGAGAAGAAAAAAGAAAAAAAAACTAAACTGTAAACCACACAAAAAGAGAGAGAGAAAGGGAGAGAGGGAGGGAGGAAAGAGTCAGAATGACGTTCTTTAAGCGTCTTGTTTTGGGCATTTTTCTTGGCCCATTGAGCTTCGCTGTGCCTCTCTCTCCTCTGAGACTCTCAGGGTTTTAAATGGATGCTGCCTGACACAGAGCAAGCAGATGGGATGAAAACTAAAGAGCACAGGCAGACGGGAAGGAGAGAGAGAGTGAGGGAGGGAGAGGGAGGGAGGGTGGATGCAGTGGGTGTGGATAAAGGAATGGATGGATGGATGATGGATAGATGGATGGATGGAAGTGGAGATAAATGGGTGTATTCATCTTCTCCAAGCTCATTAAGCCTTTTCACCTTGAAAGCTCATCCGTGTGGCCTTTTATACAGCAGGAAACACACGTTCCAACTTTGAAAAGTCACACGCGGGAGTTGCACCTACATGCATGAGCACACACACACATGCACACACACACAGTCTAATTAAGTTTCTTCCCCAGTCTGCGGCC
The DNA here is from genome assembly GCA_037975185.1 of Centropyge bicolor. Lineage (NCBI taxonomy): Eukaryota > Metazoa > Chordata > Actinopteri > Pomacanthidae > Centropyge > Centropyge bicolor. The sequence continues at coordinate 32,875 of JBBMOC010000337.1, forward strand.
CCCTGCAGGGGTTATGAACTTCAGGAGGTTTCCCAAGTGCCTCCCCACCTTCCTCTTCAAGATCTGCACTTATTTAGCATCCAGCTGCTGCACACACAGCCACTCATGCAAACACTCCATAAATGACTCACCTCACACACACACACACACACACACACACACACTCTGCAGATGATTTCCCCCACTCCTGGCTCCATTCACCTTAATAACTGCCCTCAGCCTAAAGTGTAAATGCACCAAAAAAAAAATTACAGCCTGTGCACATGGTCGTACAAGCCGGCGCTCACGCACACGCAGGAAACACACAAGAGGTGCACAAAAGAACCTAAACTCACTCCTGACGAGCTACTAGCAGTGTGAGTACGAGCGCCACAACCAGACTGCTGGCCGCCGCTTCTTTTTCCTCCAAACACACAGAGACGAAGTGTGTGAATCCAGCTCTGGATGCAACACCAGAGGAATACAAGGCCTCAGAGGGAAGCTGCAGCCAGGAGTTTTACTGAGCGCAGATTAACTGTACAGCGGTAAAACGCAGCCATAAAAACACGCTGCAAGGCAACAAAATGGCAGCAAGACAGGATATTGATTTGGAGCACATGTACATCCACTAACACCGGTCAGACGATCCGAGCCGCCCGTGGTGTGTGTGACGGCGAACAAACCCAGGCCATTAACGGTTTTAGCCGTGGCTGCGCTGCCATGGGGCCACGCTTTAAAAAAAAAAAAGCCTTTCATCTGTTATTCAACGTGGAGCGAGCGAGCGAGCGAGCGAACGAACTCGTTGCAAACTACATTTGAAGAAGTGGTTAAATCTCAAGAGACAGTCAAGGTCAGTTCAAGCTTCCTCAAATGGCTCGATTCATTTTTAAACACACCGGGAGTTATATTTACTTAAAGGTATTTGCTCCGTAGCCGGCAGGTTTTCTACCGTCCTTTCATGATCACACAAGGTTACGCTTCAAAACAAAAGCGCCATTTTCCACTGGTTTTCAGCTCCTTGCTCCAGTTGAGACTTTGTGTTGTCGCTGGTGTTGAAAGGGTTTCAAGACCTTTGAACCTTTCAGCTTATTATGAAGTTTTTTAACGCTTTTTTTTTTTTTCCAATTGAAAGACTTGAAAACCTTCCGTTATTACCATGGTAACCAAACACACCAGAAATCAAAGTGAAGGGATGTGGAGATGGTTCTACCTCTACCATCCTCAGGCAGGAGATAATTAGCTACACCTTCAAACCTTAAAAGGGTCGAGAGCCTGAGGATCATGGGATGTCTCGTCACGCCGCCTGTAACGGTCTGCGAGGCGCCGTTTTTACAATTAGCCTTTAAATCTTATTACAGGTAGATGACTGCAGTCAAGTGGTGCATGCATTTTCTGAGCCTGATTTAATCAAAACCAGATTGCTATGTGCAAAATGAGCACTTACTACCCACTGGGCCAGCAGGGCGGCCTGTGATTACACAGACAAACCTGTAATATAAAGATAGGTTTGATTCAGATCTGCGCCCGAGGACGTGATCACACCCCCGTTCTGTTCCTGGAGTTTACTTTGTCACAGCTTTTTTTTTTACATGATTCATTCATGTTCTGCTGCCTGATTACAAGAGAACCACAGCTTGCGAACAGAAAGTCACAAGACTCCGACTTGTTTACTGGACAGTTTTTGGAGGCTGACAAGCTGCCAGGGAGGATTACTGGAAAAGAAGCGATTGCACTTCCTGTAACATTTGTGTTTGAGGGCTTCGCCTCCCTGTGTGGACGCACGAGGACGCCGCCGAGGATCGGTGCAGGCTGCACTTTCCCCTGGGCTCAATTTGTTAATGCTCAGCTTTCCAGAGAAAGTGCTCGGTGTCAGGTATCAGCATCAGCGTATAAATACACCACAGCCTTGAAATTTTGGGTGAATTCCTGCAGCTGGAACAAGCTATCTCTTCCCTTAAACAAGCTGCGCCAGATGGCTCCTGGACCGAGACTCTCATTCAGAGGTTTGGATTTGAGATTTAATGGCACTGTCTTCACCGACGCAGCCAAAGCAAGTGGACTGAGAGAGCAAACACGGCTCTAATAGAACGTTCCACCCATGTGTGTTTATCTCAGGACGATTTGGAAAGAATCAAATTACCTTGCTGACTTTAAGAACTTGAGCTGTAAATTATTTTGAACGATGCCAAGTTGAGATTCTGTTTTGTATTTTCTGATCCTCGGCGTGAAAGTTTGAAGCAGCAGAGACGATAAAAAACGCTCTCTGTCAGCCGTGTCCACATAAAGACGCATTTAATGCAAATCTGAGGCGATCCATCATCCGACTGCTGTGCTTACTCACTGCTTGTGTGAGCCGGTCTCACACACACACACACACACACACACACACACACACACACGGACCCACCACGCGCTCGTACGCAGAGCCGTCAACTTGAGAGGGTTCAGTAGTTTAATGAATATTATTGATGGCCAGGCTACAGCACTGCTGCTGTAATTAGTGTGATGTCTCACACCTACATGTCTGTGGCTTCATTAATTCACTGCAGATTCCAGCTAATATGCATGGACGTGCACATGCACACACACACACACACACACAGCCTCGTTTCCATCACTTCAGAGAACATTACATTAACGTACATTCATTTCCTGGAGACCACAACCTTAACCCAAGTCTTCACTCTGAAACTCAATGACTGACGTTATGGGAACTATAACGCTTTGTCCCCATTAAGATGACAAGTCCCCACAATGTGACTACATAAAAAGACTTATGTCCCCACAACATGAGCAATACACATCCACAGACAGACACACACAGACTCATGTGTCATAATCCAAAACCCTGGTAAGTGCTCCTGCTTCTTCACCCCGTCTGTGCTGCATTATACACTGAATTTGCATCGCTGCTGTGTGTGTGTGTGTGTGTGTGTGTGTGTGTGTGTGTGTGTGTGTGTGTGCAGTTTGGATACTGTACGTGCGTGTGTGTGTGTGTGCGTGTGCGCATGCCAGTGTTGTGCACTGTCAAATATATTTTTAGTCTTATTCTGCTTGGCTGAATGCAGGGAGCTGATTGGATCCAGACCTTGGCTGTTGATACTGATCAACAAAACCAGCTGAGTGAAAAACAGCCATCAGCCTCCCTCTCCCTCCTCTCTCGCTCCATCCTCTCTCGCCCACTCTCACTCCATCCATCTCCATCTTAAATGGGGCAGTTTGTGGTCGGGTGACTCATTTCTAAGCAAATCTGGACCGTGGAGGAGAGGAGAGCGAGAGAGGGGAGAGAGGAGGGGAGTGGGGGGGCTAAAGGGGCCCGAGAGAGTCGAGAGAAAGAGGGCGAGAGAGAGGGAGAGAGAGAGGGGGGGATGAATATGCGCTTGCATGCCTTTGCTCATTTCAGATGGATCACTTCCATCCTTTAAAAAAAGGAAAAAAGAGAAGAAGAAGAGGGAGGAAGGGGGAGCCAGCGAGGGAGGAAAACAGCAAACCCAGTGTGGACAGGATTAAAGCCGCTCTCTAAAGCCACTGCTCTTTTCACTCCTTTATCCACGTCTCCCCCTCCCTCCCCTCCCCTCCCCTCTCCATGAATATGATCAGCAGCAGGAAAATGAAAAGCAAACATCAAGACAGCAATAATGCCCCCCACCGCAGATTTACTTCACGCTTATATCATGTGTTGTTGATGTTTTCGCACAATGACGCCAAGACAAATTCCTGCCTGTTCAATACTTCGGGAATGGGGTCATTAAAGCGTCTGTCGCTGCTCCGGCATCGCTGTGTGTGTTTACAGTAGGTTTTCTCCAGCACACGTCCTTGACTGAGGGGCCAGGGGGGTGGTGGGGGGGGCTGGTATGAGTTAGATCACATGCACCATAAAGATGAATTAGCACAGGAGAGAGGAACTCAATTCAGTTAAGTCCCAGTAAAAAGTACAACACAGTATTGAATCTATACACACACAGAGGCGACAAGAGCAAAAGACCAAAACAGCATTAGCATGTACTTTTAGCATTCATGATTACGATTGAAGAATTGAAGATGTAATTTCTGTAAGTCGACCGACAACAACGTGTGCAGCTGCATCAATCACTGACTTTTTCTCTGCCACTCGTTTCCTTGAGTTTTCCTAAACAGATGACATCATCTCTCCGACTACGCTCTGATTGGGCGGCTTGGGTTTCTCCACCGCTGTAAAACCAGACCTCGAAACCAGGAATCACTGAACAACCTGTGAGTTAAATGTCTGGATCCAGCTTCTCTTTCATTCTCTCCTCCTCTCCTCCCTCGCTCCGGTCGATGCTACCTTCCTACCTTCCTGCCTCCTGCCTCCTTCCCTCCGCTGCCTTATAGGTCTTTAAGCCTGTAACCTCTGTCTCCCTAAAACATGCAACCTTACATCCCCCCCCCCCCCAACCTTCCACCTCTCCTCCCCCTCTCCCTCGCTCGGCATTGATCAGGCCGTAGTGGATTAGCTGCAGATTGTGATCGCAGCCTGACCCCGGCTGGCCCTCAACAAGCCCTGCTGGCTAATTGAAAGACAGAGAACTGGTCTGCAGGATTAGAGGCCGCTCTGTCTGCTGCTGCTGCCACACACACACACAAATAAACACACAAACACTGGGCGAGATGGGCGGTTTATTGAGGTTTTTGGATGTGTCAGGCCAGGAGGGAATAGCTCGCAGTCGCAGCACTGAGAGAAATGAGAAATGTGACTAAGCCTCGACACAAATCGGATGTTGTGTGTGTGTGTGTGTGTGTGTGTGTGTGTGTGTTTGTCTCCTTAGAGTGAAGGGAGTGTTTGTGTGTGTGCATCCTATCTGCTTATGTAAGAGCTTGTGTGCGTTCCTGAGTGTGTATTTGTGCGACTGTGTGTCCGTACCTGTGTGCAGGAAGGAACTGCATTAAAAAAAAAAAAAAAACATAAAAAAGCTGGGCGAGCTGCAGCAGAAGCACAGAGGTAATCATGGAGCGCTCCCTCGCCGAGCTTCAGCTGCAGGTAACACAACTAACATCTGACCCTGGGAGTCCGGTGACGACTGACCGACGCCGAATGTCCACATAGCAAATAAATGTGTGTGTGTGTGTGTGTGTGTGTGCAGAGGCGAACATGAGGCACAGTGTGTGTTGATGCATGTAAAATGGAGGACGGCGATTTGTGCATTTGTAATAAAACCACAGATGTAAGCGGCGAGCACGCAGGCCATGTTTGATGTATGTAATGTGTGCAGTCTCTCTATGTGTGTAGTCGATTACATCTAATTCTGCCTGGAGCCAGACAGCTGAAGAAGTTCGGACTCGGATGGCGGAGTCAGAAAAACCACAACTACTGAAGAGAGATAGGCGAAGGCCTGGAACGGAGCCCAGAGGGGGCGGAGCCAGTGCATGACGAGCGTGTGCGGGTCACCCACACGCCGCCTCGGCCTGATTGAAACCAGCCCGGCTCGAGCCCGGCCCCCGTCAATGAGCTCGCCCTCCTCCCCCGACTGCAGCAGCCAAACAGAAAGTCTTGAAATCTTGACTGCATCAACCCGCACGGGCCCCGGACGTGAAATATTCAGGCAAGAAACGTGGAGGAACAAGTAACTGTCTTTAAAATATTTAGGCGATATACCACGCAACACTCAACCCCCCCTGCTCCGACTCCAACTCTGCTGGCTGCGTATCAATAATGCAGCCTGTTTCGACAAGATGGATAAATTTCAAAGTCGAGGCCGTGTTGGGTTGATGGGAAGTCAAATACACCGCAGACCAGTTTGGTAAGTTTTTGAACTGGGATTCAGACCGAGCGAACCATCGGTGGGATCTTTGAATGACTGCGGTGAAGATGAAGACGAGGGCGACGTGTCAAAGCTCATCTTCACATTCAAAACAACAGATAACGTTGCACCAACAAAACTCCGTCAGTGGTTCATTCAGACTCAGACTGAAACAGCACTTATCAATATTTCACTCAGTTTTAAAACAATTTTTTAAACACACATGATGTAATTTCTGTCACTGGGGGTCTCTCCATCAAAACGATAACAAAAGACGTAGCAGATGGATGATGTTGTGAAGCAGCGTGGGATCATGGGAGTTGTTGTCGGCTATGAAAAATCTGACATGACTCAGGCAGAAATGTTCACCGGCGAGGAAATGGATTTTACGTTTTAGTGACGTTAGTTTTCGTCACGTTCGCAGACTTCCTCAGGCTCTGACGCATCAGAGCAGCCGAATGAAACACACCTTTAGTTTGAATAAATGTACGGATTCTTCTGGATTTGAGCATTTTTTTAACCATTTAGGAAAACATTTAACATCATGATTTAAAAAAAAAAAAAAAAAATCCAAAAATGTTTTTTTTTAAGTCTCTTCTTCAGGACTTTCAACATTAGAATCCGATTTCTTTTGCACCAAGTCGGATAAATGACGTCTCAGGACCAGCAATAATTATGTGTCTTACATTAAAAGAGACGTTAAATCCACTTTGCCTGACTTCAGTTCTCTTCTATCTGATCTGGACCTTCGCTCTGTCTCGGCTGGTTTTAGTCCTGGATGAACAAAACGTGTTGTTTCTGCGTCTGCTTGTGCGAGAGGCTGCTCTGTTCTCGGGGTCTCGCTGGGTTTCAGTTTAATTCTTTGTCTCTGGTACAGCGACTGTCTTGAAGGACAAAAAAAAAAGGGGACGGCCGCTGGCGGAGAATGTAACACCGACTTTTGGCTCTCTTCCCAGAAAATAATCTCGCAATGAGACTTGGTAGAAATAACCAGACTTTGCTGTGTGGAGCCGGCGCCCTCCCTGCTCCTCCGCTTTCACCTCTTGAACCCTATTTTTGTTCATTTTCCGTTAATCAAAGGCCTAATCCCCTCTGTTAATTCTGCTAATTTGTTCCTCTACCACACAGCCACTTTTCCAAATTCACAGCTATTATGCTCGATGGAAGTATTTTGTATTTTAAGCTAATTATAGGCCTAATCCTAATTAGGTGTCATTCATGTTCACACACAACAGGAACAGTCTCCACATATTCACCTATTCGACTCTACTTCAGTTTGCCTTCCTCTAATTACTCAAATTACCAAGTTCTTTGGAACAGACCCTTAAATACTTTCCCTGGGATCCATTACTGCATATTTACACTGTTGACAGTGTGCAGTGGAGGTTTTCTGCTGAACACAGAGTTGCACATCTTGTACTAAAGGACACTCTCAAACAGCCTGAGATGCAAAGTCAGCAGCCAATGACGACACAGAGAAGCTACAGTACGTTTGACATTTCAGTCCTGTAGCAGTGAGACGGCGAGGCAGAGGAGGCGCGGCGTTTAGGACGGGACACACGGCGGCTGCCTCGCTCTCACAGACCGAGCTGCTGACCTTTCCAAAACCAGACCCTCTCTCTCCCCCGTGAACAGCGCGCCGTAGATCATGTGATGTTAAAGAAATGTCACAGAGCCGCACAGCAACTTCACTCCTTGATCTGCACTTTCAACATATCAGTTTTGTTACAGTGCATTATTTCAGGAGCTCTGATGTCGTGTGTCATAAAACTCAGTAAGTACTTTCAGCTGTTCCGAGGGCGGAGCTTCTCCTCCTCCTCCTCCTCGTCGGAGCAGTTAGGTCGTGTTTATTCTCCTTTGGATTCGTTTACAAAAGGTTTGCACACAAATAGCACTTCGCCCCCAAAATAAGAACAAACATCACTTAGATTTTAATTGTCAGCACGTGGACGGTCCCCTCCCACCCACTGGTGAAAACACAAAGTCTCTGTGCTGTGATTAGTCTCTGTGTTATTTTATGATAAAGCTACAGGACAGAGCAGATAATGATCGACTCAAGTCTTCTTCACTCAGTTCACAAGTTAAACAGAGAGCAATAATAAGAGTGTCTATTTAAATATGATTGAAAAACCCTGACATGACCCGGTGACTGGTGGTGGTTAAATGGGCCTCCGCCATGACAGATTTCCTCTGTGTGATTATTAAATGTCCAAAAAACAAAGACGAGCTCGGAGATTCGTTCCGAGGAGCCGACACCTTCTGGTTGTTCTGGATGTTTGGTCTGTTCGCCACTGTCTGTTTATAATGCTCTATAATTACGTCTCAAGTGTAGCTGTCACACTTCATAATGTCACATTGTGTTGAGATATTAAAACAGGGCTTTTCAAAGTGCAGCCGTCAGACTCCAGGAGACAGGAAGTGAGCTGTCTTATCAGCGATGTGGTGGATCCAGGGCTGAGGAAACTGAGGGATGAGATGAATGACGATAGCTGTGACGAGTTCATGGCATCAAAACTCTGAAAACCACTGTGTTTAAAACATAATAGATAATGGTGCTACAATGGAATACTGGTATCGGCCCATAAAACAGGTGTTCCTTCAGCACTACACATTTAATTGTCCATCTTAAAAACTAGCATGTTGAACAAAGAGAAAGAGGCACCAACAAAGAAACCTGTCAAAAGTAGTTTTCTTATTTTGCTCGTCTGTGAGTAACATGTTAAATCTACTCCAGAGGCATGAAGAAAAAAAAACCTATACATATTATCATAGGCCAAAATCATCTGAACGATCCAGCAAACATGCATCCATCCAAAAACACACCTGATATTTTACCCATCATGCAACTGGAGCACCAGCGTGCAGGGTCAGCTTCGCTCTACAGAAACAGCCCGTCCTTGACCGGCTAACATCACACGACTGGGGACGGGACGATAATCACTCATTGATAAAAACACACATTGTTTCCTCTGCTCGGTCTCTGAGACTGAACGAGCTCTAATCACACGCCACAAAAACACGCCGGTGGAAGCGTTGCATATACAGACAGTCTTCTTCCTGCACCGTTGGCGGACGGTCATCCTGCTACGAGACAGATAGAGAAACAGGCTGAAGTTAGCGCCGCCGGGCACCAGGCGATCCTGAGGTGAGATATGAACCTCCCCCCACCTCACATCTCTCTGCGTGGACGTGTGTGTGTGTGTGTGTTTGTGTGTTCCCTCCAGGTCTGTGTGTGTGATAAGCCGTGGCCCGGAGGCTCTCTCCTCAGCTCTTATCTCTCTGACAGACGTTACCCCTGCGTGGCCGCGGCCCCGGCAGTCACACCGAGGGGCCGGCCGCCGAGACGCTCTCTGATTTCTGGAAGTTTCTATCAGATTTCCTCAGCTTTGTTTCTGAATGTCAGATAGAAATATTCTTTAATAGACAGCCAGTAAAGTCACAGTGGAGAAGAAACTCATCACATTGTTTCTGATCTGGATTCACCAGAGCTGGTGGAGTAACAGGACTGATAGGAGATCAGTAATTATGTGGACTGAAAGTCACAATATCATCAGAAAGGACACCTCAACTCAAACAATCACATTTTTAAATGATAAAAACTACAATAAACAAACTTTTGTCTGAAACTTTTTTCTTAATCTTTTCAGCCATCTGACCCTCAAACACTCATCATCTACAGTAAAATCTGAAACATGACAACTTCCACCTCGACAGAAAGTCTAAGCTTTAACACCAAATCCAATTTTGTTTCCACAACTGTGAAAACCAGACTCAGCAGAAATCTCCCTGCGACTTATGAATTCATTTCTCAGCCCATCTTATGCGGAACAACACGTCTGTTAATAAGCACATGCAGACTCGGCGTGTCGGGCCGGAGCAGCTTCACAGGAAGCAGAATCCAGCAAACACCTCTGGTAAATCACAGCTCTGTGTGTGTGTGTGTGTGTGTGTGTGTGTGTGTGTGTGTGTGTGTGTGTGTGTGTGTCGGGCCCAGTCGAACACAGGTAATAACAATGAGGTAACAACAAAGAAACAGCGAGGTTTCCATATTTCACCAGATTATTTGAATAAAGAAATATTACAGGGCTAATTGATCCTGGGAGGAAAAATCCCTCCGCAGACAAAAGAAAGCAAACATTTTCTTACCAAAAATATTTGTTATTATTCAATTATAGAAAAACACAGATCAGCATCTCTGCGGATTTTTTTTTTTTTAATAAACAGTTATTTTGGTTTGGCTTCTTCTCTGTAGTATTTTTGGCAGCGTGGATGTATTAATATCTAAATAAGAACAAAACCCCATCGAACTGAGCCAAAAATAAACCAGAACCAAACTTAACATCCACAACTCTCACATCCACGAGGGGAGGGGCTTGTTTTCCTCCTGCGATTCGCTCAGTCAGACGCTACAGTTTCGTGGCCTGGGGCCCAAACCAGAGGAAACTAAATCAGCTCCATCATGATGTGAAGATTAGATGGGATCCGACTGGTAGTCTAAACAGGCGGCCACTTCCTGTCTGTTACTGTAGCAACACACACAGGAAGCCCTGAAGACATGTAGCAGCTACGGGTTAATGTCTGTGCGTGTGAGAGAGGCTGAATGAGACGGACAGTCAGAATGGCTTTTATAGAAGTGACTCAACCTGTGTGTATTAGCAGCACTGGGCAGCTTCCTGTAGTTCAAGTACACAAACTAACTGAGGTCTTGAAGTATGCGTAGTAAAAAAAAAAAAAAATTATATCAAGCATGTAACACAATTTCACAAGTGTCCTGATCAAGCGGCAACCTCCGAAAAATGAAGCCAATGCGGAAGTGCAAAAAAGCTGCAGTTCCTCGAATAACCACTAGAGCAGGCTGCAGAAGGGAGTCAATTACATTTGAGCCCCATGTTAAAATGTCCGATT
>JBBMOC010000337.1:53517-87952 GCA_037975185.1 Centropyge bicolor
GTGTGTGTGTGTGTGTGTGTGTGTGTGTGTGTGTGTGTGTGTGTGTGTGTGTGTNGTGTGTGTGTGTGTGTGTGTGTGTGTGTGTGTGTGTGTGTGTGTGTGTGTGTGTGTTCCTCCTGGAGAGCGTTGACCTATAAAAGCTGATCTTCTCTCTCTGAGTTACACAGCAGACAGGAGACACGATCCTTCACACCATCACTGAACTAACACACACACACACACACACAACAAGGAGTCATGGTGTGTAAGTGTGTGCGCTCTGCCACTACTATCTTTGCGAGGACCGACCGTGGGCGTGACGAGTCATTTGTCAATGAGAGGCTGTTAGTGTTAAACTTAAAGCACAAACATGTTTGTGTTTGACAGGTGAGATCCCTCAGCCTGCTCGTGTTCACGTTGGAGCGGAGTGTGTGTGTGGTGACATGTGTGTACATACTGTAAAACATGTGTATAAACGCCCACACACACAAAGCTGAATAAACCTGTTAACATACTGATGTAGTTTGTGTTTACATGTTTTGCATATGAGGGGTGTCGTGTTCGTGTGGAAGGATTTCCTGTATGTACGCCTCAATATTCCTGCACACACACGCAGTTTGATTGTGTGTGTGTGTGTGTATGTTTGTGTGCCATCTAAAAATCGCGGATTATTAAAAGAGGCTGAATGTGCTCCGTCGTCGCAGTAAATGTCAGCGAGGTCACACAGTTGAAACAAAGCTGTCAGTCTCCGCAGAGCCGCGCCGAACCTGCCGTAATATTTTAATCCCGTGGAAATTAGAACGGAATCAAGAGGATTAGATGGAATGTGTGTGTGCGCACTTGTGTGTCAACATGAGCTTTCTTGATTTTCTATTGTCATAAAACAAAACAGATGTCAAGTCACAAGCGCTAACACTTTTAGCGACACGCTTTTTGAGAGTTAAAATTAGGGCTCAGGTTTAAGATCAGGTGTCACCACAGGCACCTGATCCGTCTGTTCTCACATTGTATGTAATTAGAATCTGAATTAATTTCTCACATCTGCTTGGAAATTATCTGCTAACGCTACAATTAATGAAGTGCACACAAGAACAAAAACGTAGATAAGATGTCAAAATGTTCGGCAGCTCACTGGTTTAATGAAGTGAATATTAGCTATCTGCTGCTGATTGGCTAACGAGGAGTCATGTGACAAACACAGGTGAATAAACAACTTTAGGTGCAGTTGGTTTTAGGGCTGGTTTTAAGGGTCAGTCCCTGCAGCTGATTGCATGAATAGATTCAATATTAGTACATGAACATTAAGAATGAACACTTGTAAACGTGCATTAAAATGAAGATCAGTTTCTCTGCACTCAAACCTGTCAGACAAGGTTCAGGGCTCTGCTATACCATGTGTACGAGTCTTTACACCATCCCTTATAGACACATTGAATTTTACAACAGTTAGCCATTTGGTTCATTGTATTCCTGTGTTACACCCACAGTGTTTAAACGACGCAAACAAAATGTGTTTTCAGATGTTTCAGCGAGTCGGCCAGATGTTTTCCTTATGTGGATCATTAGAGAAGCAGTTTAGGATGTGTGGTTGAAGAAACTGCTGCATAATATTATATCAAAGCGTCTTCTCATCATGGCCGCCTCACAGCTCGGATGTAAATGTGGGCTGATCGTTTCATATTTGGCAACCTGTGTGCTGTCTATAGATGTGTGCAGGTGACTGCCAAAGAAAAGGCCTAAAGGCTCTGGCAAAGCTCTGATCTGTTTCTGAAGTTGTTGGCAGTTTGCTCTGTTGGATCCAGCCAAGTTATTTGTATCTGTTAGTTGGACACGTGACATGTGGTAGTAAAAGTTTCCCCCCAGGGTAAAGCATCATTAATCATTCATGTTCTGGAAGAAATCTTAACGTTAACATGAGTATTAAAGTGTGCACGTGTGTCTTCCTCACATTCCACGGAGAGCTTGACGGGGGAAACCCACGGCCGGTCCTGCGTCCTCTGCTCCACCATGCAGGTCACCTCCCGGCCGTTATCCGCCGGCGTGGGCACCAGCCGATACTCGCTGCGCACCGTCACCGTGCCATCCGGCCCGTTGGTGGTGCTGGTCGAGTGGTTGCCTCCAACTGAGCCCAGCCACTTGATGGTGGCCGCTGGTTTGCCGTCCGCCGCCTCGCACTGGGCCACCACCACCGACTTGGAGCCGGCCTGGACGGTCACGACGTTGGCCGAGTTCTTGGGCTTGGCTGCAGGAGGAGAAGGAGAAAAAGATCAGCGAGGCGTGGAAACAGGAGTGTTAAAGTCAGACAGGACACAGGAGGGCAGAGAACAGAGAAAGATGGCAGCAGAAGCGGAAAAAATAAAAGGTAGTGACAGGAAAGAGACATCAAACGTGAAGCAGAGGAGGAGGAGGAGGTTCAATGGGTTTGTTGTGCATACATCCAGCATGTCATCCCACTGCTGCTGTAATGAAACCGAGAGAGCGAGGGGGCCCGCCGGTGTGACCCCAGGCCTCTCCACATCACAGAGACAGAAAGAGGAAGTAGAACCACCATCCTTAAAAAGTCCTACAGTAGCTAAATTTAAGGCGTTCTACAGCATTAGGGTTTTAAAATCCAATTAATATGTGTTTCTTCATGGTTTGGTGACCGCTGTGCTCCTGGAAAGCTGATGGGAAAATCCTGCAAACTAAAATGTGTCAGGGAAAAAACTAAAAGAGTCTTGGCTCAATTATAACAACAACAACCAATAGGTTTTGAGTGATCAAAGATTTTTTCTGCAGGTACTCCCCCAGCTGGAGTGAAACATCAAACATAGCAACAGTTGCAGCTTTCGCATTAAAACAGCCATATGCAAATGGTTGCTTTAGCTTGTCGCGTCACATTAGCTTCGTTAAATCGAACCGGACTTGTTTTACAAAGAGGCAATGTTCCGTGAAAATGTCCTTCTTTTCTTAAACCTCTGACACGATATCAATCAATGTGGAAATGTCGGTGAAATCCATTATTTTGCGATGTCACGTTGTTGTAGTTTACTTCTCCTTTTCCTACACTTGTTTTCCACCTCTTGTGCTGCAGGATGTGATTTAGTCCAGTCCCTCTAAACGCCCTTCAGCCGGTTGTATGTGGCTCAACGTGTACAGACAGATTTTAAAAGACAGGCAATTATTGAAAACATGTTTTTTCCAGTGCATTGCCTGCTGCTTTATTTAAGCGACTGTCAGTGAGAAATTGGTTTATCTGCGTGTTCTCTGGTGGATTCCTTTCTTCTAAATGAGGAAAGTAGTCCTCGCTCTTTGAGGGGACTAACACCAAAATTTGCGGTTCCATTAATTTTCAAAATGAGCGAAAATGTTCTGCATCCAGTCGGGGGTCTTATCAAACCAGCATTTATAATCAACAAATCCTGTCAAGTTCAACCTGCGAATGTGCCAACCAATAGCAAGGCCTCTCGTGGCCACTTTTAAGGAAACAGGGTTGAGAAAGTTATCAAAGCGTCTTAGCTGTGTTGCATCTTCCACTTTAATTTAACCTTCTCTGTCTTAACACAAAATTGGTTTGTTGCCAGTCATGAGGCAGAAAACTGTGCCGACATGTTGCCCCACAATCCGACGTTCACACCTACTTCACGCCATGATTGGCAGGTGGAGGTGAGGAAGGAGCCGGGGTTTGAAATTCTCTGTCTCACTCTCTCTTTTTTTTTTTGTTCTTGACACATTTATTCCTGTCACTTTTCATGCAAACAACAAACAGAGACGCTATGAATGTCCTACAGAGGCTGTCTGAGGATGGGCGCAGTTATCTCCGTGTTCAAACGATATCGCGCCTTCGCCCTTTCTACGCTACTCGGAGGAACTATGACAGCGACCTGGTCAGATAATACGACGTTCGAACCACATATTCAACAAAGACCTGTGAAGGACCTGAACCTGATTTCACCTGTTTCAACCAAGCGGCAACCTCCGGCGCTGAAGAATGACTTTGATACTTTGATTGACAACTAGCCACTGACGGTCTAAAGGGCGTCACCCCGGCTAATTTTAGTCACTGAGTTTGGGAAAGAGATCGTCGTGGGGTTAGCCGGCTAGCAACGATATTTAGCATTTAACCTAGCTGGTTAGCCGTAGCTAGTTTGATTATTTCGAATAAAGCAGCTTTTTTCAGCCAATAGCGTTCATTCGACCCGCCTCAGCTCTGCCCTCGCTCCACCTCTTTGTCCATATTTGGAGTAACTGGAGGTAGGCTACCAAGATGGCTACGCACTACGATTTGCTTCATTTTTGCTCTTCAGAAACCTATGGGTGACGTCACGGACACTACGTCCATATTTTATACAGTCTATGGTTTCAACATGCAACATTTCTCAGGCTTCTTATGTAACAGAGGCCAGAAAGACAGGATCCATTGTATTTGCTTTAGCTGAACTTCCTTCCTCTTTTAATTTCCTATCATTGTCTCTTTACGTCGATCGAAAGTATAACTCATTAGCTGTGTTTATTTGCGGATAGAGTTCGTTATTCTAATTGGCAACAACAGAGTCTGTCTTCCAAATCCCGGCGGCGTTAAAGAGATCTTAAAAGTCTCGCATGTTGTCTGAAACCTGAAGACATCCTCAGACGGGGGACGAAACAAAGAGCCAAAGAGAGGGGACGGGAAGAGAGAGAGGACGACCGAGCAGGTGAGACAGACACAGACAGAGAGGAGATGAGAGGAAGGCAGAGAGGCAGAGAGGGCTGGGATTGATCTGCGGGCTTTAACAAGTCAGGAGGATCCATCCCTGATGTGTTTCGTGACATTGCATCCAATTGAGCCCGCTGCTGCTCCTCACACGGGTCTGAGGCTTTCTGAGTACAGAGTAATTAGGAGACAAGCGGGAAGCAAAGCTAACGGAGCTGTACAAACACTTCGCCCCCCCTCCACACCTGCCCCGCCGCCGCCGTCCTCCCGTGGCAGCGTCAACAGGCTGAATGCCAGAGAGTGACAGGGAGACAGCAGAAATGCATTACAGTCATGTTTCCAAACACTGGTAACTGCATGAGGTGTGTTTGGTTTTAGGAACGCCAGCACTCAGGAAGCTTGAAAGGTGAACTGTGGAAGTCACATTCACCACATGCTTTCACAGAGTATTCATCGCACTTTGATGAGCGTTCAGCCAAGGAGTGTGTTTTTTTTTTTCATAACAGAAGTGTTGCAGTTGGAAATGTTTCCAAACTTCCCCTCACATTTCTACATCACAATATGGAGACTGGACTTTCTAAATTTCCATTATGGGCCATTTGCTCGCCCTCCTTCATCTGACATTTGCTGCGACACTCTCCTCGGAGCCGGTGGGGACTCTTGAGCGAGGCGAATGCTTGCCCTAACTTGAACCCGAGGCTTCTCTAAGACCGTCTTTCTTTTCACCTTGGCAGGAGCTGCAGAACAAGGCCTGCGACTGGAAGGCTGCCAGTTCGAATCATAAACAAGTTGGGAGTACCTGCCAAGTGTGAAGATTTGTAAGTGAGTGTGAAGCCGACTGTTGCTGAATTACGGCGGCGTTCGCACAGGACAGCTGACATCTGTCATAGTCACAGAGTTTGTGTTGAAACCGACCAGACACCCAGAAAGCAAATTAGCAAAGCCCAGTGCTGACCTGCATTAATAGTTTCATTTGGCTCACATTCTGCATCGCAATAACACTGATGAAGCCGTCGCAATCTGGCTGCAAGGACACCAACTTAACCTTGATATTGTACAGAACTGGGCCAGACCCCAGCCGCACTGAAGCCTTTTGAAGATCCGGCGATGAACCAGATTACGAACAGTTGGTTGCACTTGGCCCAGCATCCACACGCCGCACATATCTTAGATGTGGCCAGTTAGAGACGGGCCATTTTTGGACCCCCTTGCCATTGCCATACCTGACCCATTTACATCCTTAAATCAACCAAACTTGACCCAGAACCATGTTCTATCTGGGTTGTGTTGCTCTTGAAACCATTTGAAGCAATATGGGCAAACTTCAGAGGCTGATCAAGTCCATCGTGCTTCAGCCTCTGTGGGTGGTGCTGTCACTGGGTTGGTCCAGATTTAAAACATCTCAACAACTATTGAACGAAGTGCCATGAAATAACAATGGTCCCCGGAGGGTCTACTGACTTTGGTGATCGCCTGATGTTTCACCACCGCGAGTATGAGGATGCTTTTGTCTGAATACCTGAAAACCAATGTTGTTCCTTTTAGCCTCAGCTGTACAATTTGCTTAGTGGTAAAAAGCTAATGTTAGCATGCTAAAATGCTAAACTAAGACAGCGTATGGATGAGTCCCACACCAGCATGTTGCCTCCATCATTACGAGCATGTTAGCATGCCGATGTCAACATTTAGCTCAAATCACTGTCTGACTGCAGCCTCGTGGAGCCACCAGCACGGCTGCAGCTCTCCATCTCGTTATCTGATCAACCAAAACTCTGACCTTTGACACGCTGTTTATTGATATTTCCATGCACTGGCCCTGTCTGTTAATGTTGACCATCAACACAGCTGCCTGTGTTAAGAAGAAAAAAGAGAAAATAAACCTGAGCACTTTCTGAAAACCTCGATTTGATCTTTAGAGCCTCAGAGTTCTTATACTTAAACTCAATGCTTCATGAAATGGAAGCAAACTCAATCCTCCATATTACCTGGAATAACTAAAATATGTCAACAGTAATTAGCAGGTTTTTTAATACAAAGACCAAGAATCTGGGGAGACTGATACATTTGGATTCGGCAGCAGTGTCTAGTGGCTCATATCAGTGTTTCCTCCTCCCTCTCCGAACATGGATTTATTCACTGCTGTGTCCTGATGAAGGCAGCCAAGTGATGGATTTTTTTTATTTTCTACTTTGCTGCATACATTAGCCAAAAATCAATAAAGGCTTCTGGATCTTGTTAAATTTTTGGAATTCACGTCTCACCAGCTGCCCAGGTTTGTAAACATCTCCTCTCGGTTTGACACACGGCTGCTGAATATTTCCAGACATTGTTGGGGAAAAACATCTGTTTGGCTCTCTATGTCTCCTCAACTGTTAACAACACATGAATATTCAAGGAACACAGGAATAGTTTATACCGCAATTATTCCGTTGTGTGTGTTGTTTTGACAACTCGTTATTGGCTGCTAGAAATGTTGACAAAATGCATTAATTTAAGCTGGAGGCTAATTTAGCTAATTTGAGCTTGAGAGCAGGAGCTAAGTGCCTGAAATGTTAAAAAAGGAAAGAGAAATAAAGAACACGCTCCAAAGTCACTATTGTTATGCAAAAGCTAAGAGCTGAAATCACATCGTGTTGAGTCTGAAACCAGCTCCGACTCGCCTCTCAACACGGATACAAGAAGCACCTTGAGGCCTCGTGTTTCAGCTGCTGCATTTAACGGCATTTTGACTGATTCACTGCTGCTATTTGAGGGCAAATGGAAGCTCAAAGGCGTCTTTCTTGTTTTTTTTTTACTTACCTCTGTCTGTTATCAACAACTCAACAATAGAAAGAATTGTGGATGCTGTTCCAATTCGCCAAGGTTGTTGGCAGACAGCTGCATCTATTATTGCAGTTTGAGTTTGCTGACTGACAGTTTCAGTGCACAGAGAACGGCTCCATACTTTCCCTGCCATAAAGGTCCTAAAGGAAGTCAAGATATTTCAAGTTAATTTGGATATAGTTTTGGAAAAACACCAATAAATATGCTGAAGAATTACTTAAAAAATGCAGAGCTCTGGCCTGCTGGTCCACACGGGATTATTTTGTCTGTTTCCTCTTTAACCTGCGTTCATCCAGGGAAGGTTTGCTTTCTTAAGAGCAAGACCTCCTTTCTCACTCTTACACATATTTTCACCTGGGAGCCACCGAGCGGCCGACTGGAGCTAACGGAGTCACAGTGTTTGAATACGAAGGCCTGGACGGCAGATGTTGAAGAAGAGGAGAGCGTTTGTTCCTACGTTCACTCCTGGAATGAGCAGAAGGCTGGAGTTTAGTCATACAAACATTTCTGGGATGCAGAGCTGCCCCAGAGCTAAAGAAAGTCTCATTAGCTGAGTTAAACCACAAGAAAGCCTCTTCATCCTTAATGCCAAATTAAAATGGAAAAAAAAGGAAGTGGCAGTTCTTCATTTCCTCATTCATTAAGACCATGACATCATAAACAAACAAGCTGACCAAGACGGCTTAAAGTTGAAACCACTTGCTTTAACTCAGCTGATTAAACTGGCTAACCAACATTATCTGGCATGATCTGCAACATGACATCATTTCCTCTCATAATCATTCTAATAAATTTGACTAATCAAACGGCACATGCATGAACATCAACAGCCCTGTTGGACTGACAATTGTAAATTGCAAGCGACAGTCATTTGTAAAACATGACGCTGTCACTATTTGTGATCAGAGTGTAGGAAGTCCTCATAAACTGCTTTTGTTAGACTCAGCCCTGAGGAACTCGCCATATGTCCCATTTCCAAGCTAATATTATTCGAACACTAACACTAGTAAACACGATTTTGCACCGATTCCAAGCAGGACCTCTTTCATTGCTTTAACCTATCACACTCAAAAATCTATGTCCAACGGTCCTTGTGCAATATGCTGAACGCCCGGGTTGCAATCCTAGATACGGCTCCAAAGCCTAGATAAGTGGTGAGTGTGATATCAGTAGGGCATCTGGTGTAAAAGGCCGGAGCCAAATCTAATAAACAGAGCTTCATGCAGTGTCGGGCAAGTGATCAGCTGGGGCGACCACCAATGGGGAGCAGCCAAAACAAAACATATTTAGTAAACATGGTAAAAATACTTTAAACTGTGGTTTGTATACGTAATAATTAATTACATACTATATACTTAACACATAACAGATGACAGAAGATTGTCATTTTTTTAAGCAACACAGGCTTGAAAAAGAACTGGACTACGGTCGGGTACGAGGCCACGGCTCATGGCTTCATGGCTGATGCTCATTTTACTGCCACCTGATGCCTTTTTCATGGAGCTTCAATAATGTGCCAGGGAGAAAAAAAAAGACAGGTTTTCAGAAGCTACACTTGACTCTGCCACTGATTCAGTCCGTGGACTCCAGCCAGTGACCCTCCAGTCTGCAGTCTCTCGTCTCACCTCTGGACTCTCACCGTCTCGCTCTTCAAATTCAAAACAATGAGGACGATTTTTCAATCTGAGGGTTTGAAAACACTTTGAAAAGGTGACTGATCTACTGGACTCTCCTTCACCTGCCGATATATTTCCGTCCTGCTGGCTACACTATATCCAATAAGATGCAGTATAATTGGCTACCATTCATTTTATGTGGTCCCCATTCAAGGTGGTATCATTCACTGCCGAGCGAGTGATTCTTTATTCACATCCCAATAAGTGGTAATAAGATTGGCTGGCAGTGCCGCTGTATCCAATAAGTTATAATACAATCGGCTGTCAGGATTATGTATTCATACTTAAATAAGCTGTGATATCATCGGGGTGCTGGTGGTTCTATATCCAATAAAGTGTAATATGATTGGCTGCCAGCAGTTGTGGATTCAATAAGGTCTAATGTGATTGGTTCATATGGATTCTATATACAGTGAGGTGAAATATGACGGCCTTCCAGTGACTTTGAGACAGTCAGTTCTCCACAATCTGTCCCAGGGAGCTTGGCACTCCTGTATCTCCAGACAAAAGGCGAGTCAGTGAGCTTTCCAGCAGGTATTTCCCAGTCTACCTCTGCTTCGTGCCAACAGCAGCAGTTTAGGAGGCTTAGCCCACATCCATCTGCAAGCTCACCAGAATATCTGTCCGTGTTTTCTCTGCAATGCAGCCAACTTCTGCATCTCCTGTGTGCACTGTTCTCGGCGAGGAGAGCTTCCAGAGTGGATTCTGTATTGTTGTGTGAAGGTTTACTTAGAAAAACTACTGGGGAAAATATTACCGGCCCAGCTGGGGGAGCACGAAAGGAACTGCAAAACACTTTCTTCTCATGAAGCACACTGGAGCAGAGCAGGGATTTCTGGCACGACGTCACCGACTTCCAAGGTGCACGGAGTTCCACGGAGTCAAAACTTCAGCAACACTTGTGGCATAAAGAACAACTTTACTGTCAGAGCAACACTTTTTGGTTTGTGGTTTTCATCCATGAGCCGATGATCTTTTCTGTTCTTTATACTTCAACTGTTGCTGGAGTTTTCAACTACTGTGATACTGTAATACATTTATTTGAATGATTGCCACAGCCACTTCCACGAGAGTGTGTGTT
This sequence comes from Centropyge bicolor, assembly GCA_037975185.1. NCBI lineage: Eukaryota > Metazoa > Chordata > Actinopteri > Pomacanthidae > Centropyge > Centropyge bicolor. Next base: position 63,749 of record JBBMOC010000337.1, read on the forward strand.
TACTATGTCAGTGCAGCAGGTAAAGGAATCCCTTCACCCACGTTTGAGGCAGCAACACATTAACCACACAGGGGCCACACACTCTTTCAGAAATCCAGCTTTCTTTCTTTCAGTTCCTCCTTTGATTGTAATGGGACCCAATGAATAAAATGTTCGGAAAATTGCACCCAATCTGTGCCAGAAAAAGGCTCAAACAGGCTTCTCCCACATTTCACAAATCTTTCAACAAATCTCATATGATAAAACGGGAAAAAGCGCCAGGCAGATTACATTAAACTGCACGGAGTGTGGAATCAGTAAAATGCAGCGATTCAGTTCAAAGTGTATCATCTACCATCGTCTCCTGAGCCTCCAATTACGATAGCAGCTCTGAATGTATGTGCAAGCACGGGCTCTATAGTTCCATATACTACAAGCACAGGCAGGGAACTGTTGTTATTCAAATTGGAGCACGAAGCCTCCTCAGTGCTGTTAACTTCGAGAGGAAAGACACCAGGCCTCTGATTCCTTTGTAAGCGGAGTGCAAACGGGAGGACATGTGGGTGGATGAATAACACCAGCTGTCCCCGATTACAAACAGGATGCGTCAGCTGCTAACAGCAACTAAACATCCACTCGGTTTCAAAAATCAAGACAGTGAGGTAACTTTCAGCAGCACTCCAGATTTCACATTCTGGGATGTATCGCTTGCGGGATGCTATTGTGCTAAATGTGGTTGGGCCTGTTTGGGATGAAACTGTGCAGAGAGTAAAAGCCAGCAGATGTGTGTTGCATCTTATCTTACATGTGATACTACTTATTATTTAGTTGAAGCAGAGGTTTTCAAAGTGTGACACTGTAAATCTCCCCTCCAACGAAACTATGGCCATCAAACATCCCCTGTCACTATCATCACCAGCCACATTTTTAACTTCACGTCATGAAATTTTTGTTCATATGTCTGTAAATTTTTCAATTTCTTATCATTATTATTATTATTTGTCTTACTTCTATAATTAGGACAAAATGTATACAGGAAGTACATGGTTGTCATGAAGTCAATAAATAAGCTGTGGGCTACAACCTGAGCCCAAGAGTTTTCTTTAGCTTATATGTCCTTACATTTTGGCAATTAGCACCATTAAAATGAAGGCTTCACTATTATCTGATCTTGTTTGCAATGGACCTCTGGATATGGAGACAGCTGCCAGAGGATAACTCTGACATTGAAGTTCTGGAGTTACAAGCTGTGCCATTTTTTCTGGCGCAGACTAATGGACCTTAATTTGGGATGTGCAAACAAAATGACATCCTCAGAAAGTGCTAGTCACACTGAATCTGAAAATATGTGTATCATGTCACATATTGTGTTCAGATTTGATTTTGTATGATTCTGATTTTTGAGAACAACTGCAGCAATCTGGCACAAGGGTTTTAAAGTGCAGCTGACTGTGGTGATATGGGGCCTAATCAGCAGGTCAAACTGTAGTAACTAACTTCCCATTGTGCAGTGAGAGTACGTGTTGGCCACAGGTGTATTAGCTGCGACATGGATGAGGTCTTTGTAAATCAAATCGAGCAGAAGCAGAATCTCTGACAGACAAATGTCAAGTGACTGTGCAGCAGTTCTACTGAGCAAGTTCATGCACAGAAACAGTTCATGGCGAGATTATGTTAATCACCTTCATCACAATAAGGGCCCTCAAAAAGTCATTAATTCAGTCATGTGGCAAAAACAAACCCAGCTCTAATTAACGTGAACTTTTTGACAACATTATGACAAATTATTGTGGTAAAAGCCAACATCTGTAGAGCGTCTGTTAAACTACTTTCATGCTAAACCGCCCACATGAACGGATGAACAATCCAAAGTTGTGTAAGCAAGTCAACACAGTCGACACTGAAGGAACGCTCACTTGTCACTTCTTACTCATTTACCAAGACGAAGTTCACTGATATGAAGCTCAACAACCTGAGGAGTGAGGTCTGTAATGAAGGTTTCCGTTTATCTTCCAAACTGCCTGCTGATCGAATCACAACAACACATTTCTGTAAATGAACAGTTGTGTCTTCAAAACAAGCTGATACTTAACCTCCTCTCAATCTGGATCTTTCTCACTCATCTTACTTCTCACTTTCTCTTCCTTGTTTTTTTCAGTTTGCATCTAACCAGAATACACCCTGAGAATACTCATCAAACGCTTTAAGTTGCCTCTTCTTAGAGTGTGGGTCCGATGGGAACCGGTTTTATAGAAAGCAGTGATGAGCAGATGGCTGGGGAGGCGCTTGTCAGGCCTGATGTAGCAGAACAGCTTTGCGAAGCCTGTTTGAAACACGGCCCTCTTTAGCAGAAAAGTGGAAATACTGTTGACCTTTTGGTGCTCTAACCCTTCACCGGCCCTGTTCAATAACAACTCTCTGCTATATCTGAAATACAGAGCAGCTTGTTTCTCTTAGAGCTGGAAGGATTATGTAATGTTGGACGGACACATAAGCGCTGTGCTCACCCAGCATGATGAGGGTGGTGGTCCCCTGTTCGTTTCCAGACGGGTAGGTGGCGTACTCGCAGGTGTAACGGCCGGCATCCGACATCCTGAGGTTAGAAATCCTGATGGACGGGTTCTCCAGGCTGTTGTGAAGGAAAACGACTCGGTCTTTGAAGGAAAGGTTGGGGAAGCTCTGTCCGTAGATGGGGTGGTAAACAGCGATGTTGTCCCTCTGACCATCAGCGGGTTCCCAAATCCAAGACACCTGGTGAGAAAAAAAGTTCGTGAAAAGCAGTGGTTACTGTTTGCTCAATGTGTTTTTACAAGTCAGAACAATTTCTTCAAGTTGCTGTTGTTTACAACTTGAGTCCTGTTTCTTTAGCTGACATTCGTTTTCATTTTGGCACCAAGCATGCTAAATTAGCTATTAGCGGCTCCTGTTTGTGACGTATCATTGAGTGTGAAGACAACCGTCACTGGATGACTTTGACATTGAAGAAAACTTTCTGGAGTTGGCTGTTTTCTGTGGTTTCTAAGTGGATTTATGGAAGTTTTCGTGTTTTTCGGGACATAATTGTAAAGGATACTGCAGAAAATTATATCTTTGGAAATTGTAAGACACACTGAATAAAAAAAACAGTGAGTTCAGATTTGAGTTATGACTCAGAGAAGAAAGAGATGGATTTTTAACAAATTGCAGCAATCAGCCACTCAGATGATTTAAAGAACCTTAATTGCTGCCGTGAGCTGCTGCAGGTCGGTTGATGGTAAACTGGTCAAATCAGCCATCAAACGACATTAACTAACTTTTTTTTTGTTGTCACAACACCAGCAAACTCCAGTGTCTTTGTCTTCACATTTAATATCAGACCTTTAAAAAAAAAAAATCATGTTACCATCATTTCTGACATTTCTCGGAACAAGAGCTCAAATCTGCGCCTCCATCTTCACGGATACCTGAAATAATTTTGTTTATAGTCGCAAAATGTCAAACTCAATTAAAGTCGTCTGAATAAGGAGCCATGAATCTATTCCACGGTGAAATTAAAGGTCTCTTAGACTTGCAAACACTCACTCAAGTATCTGGTTGCCATTTTAAAGAACATAATTTGACAGATAGTCATCTCCCTGTCTTCTTCTTCTCGGAGATTCCTGATATGTGAAAGATATTGATATCTGCTCTGACTGCAGGAGTCTCTACCCACAGCGATGTTATATCCAATTGATTTTCTTTTCTCTTCAGTTTTCAAAGTGACAGTGCTAAATACAAACTGCTGGCTGAAGTGGTCGACCAGGACACAGAGGGAATAAAGTTCATCAATACACATTTAGCAAACATCTATTAGGTTTATGACATGTGGAGGGAAAGCAGGGAGAGGTGAAGGTTGCAAAGAGGAAGACGGATTGTAACCTAGGTGTCAGCACAAATTAGTGGATGAAACTCCCTCATTAGCTGTGGACTGTAGAGAAAATACGATAGAGGGAATATAGCCCGGCCGCAATTTCAGTTTTTGTACGTGAACAAATTGCCTATTGATTCCATCCACAACTCAGAGGAGGACAGATCACGGCAGGATCAAATTGAACAGGAAAACAGCTCATAGTGTTTTTGCTTTAACCTACTTGGGTTGTGATAGTGCATCATAACAGTTCAGGTAGTGTCAGATAAGCCGTCATCTGGGGTTTGGTGGAATAAATTCATTTCCAAGTTGTCAGAATTTTTGTGCTGTGCGCTCACTGCTCTTCATCAAGTGGAAATAAAATGAGCTGTGTGAAACAGCTTCGTGTTGTTATAGGGCATCTTATACATCTCCCCTGTTCTCATGTTTGAGCCATGCTAAGCTAAGCTAAAATTGAATGCACATAAATTACATTGATATTGACCTTATTTTCAAAATTTGGGAAAATTAGGTGTTTCCTCCTGTTTCCTCCAACATCATATCTAATTTGTAACCGAGCCAAATTCCCAGAAAATGGGCAAAAGAAAATGCAAATTAATATTTTCCATCCACTACTGTTGCTAACATTGAGCTAAAATTGACATAAACAGCTTAAACCACTGAAGAGTCTCGTCAGTGGAGTCACATCCATCATGTACCTCCTGATTTATTCGCTAAGTCTGTTTCCATTGTACTTTGTCATTTTTTGCTTTTATCGATGCGCCGTTTCCACTTCAGCCAAGCAGAAAAATGTTTTTGACACACTTCAACTTGGAAATGCACTCAATAACTTCTGTTATTAAACTACAATAAAGATTGTGACTTTGGCAGTTTAAGACTTAGTTGAACCTGTTTCCTCAAGCTTCAAGAACATTCCTTTAACAAAACTAAATTTGTGCCATTATTTTCTTTCTGTCCTCATTTTTTCAGCACAAGGAAAATGTCTTGGGGGAGAGATCGACCTTCTTGACCTCCAAATAAACCGTCGTCTCCTCATAACTCTTCCAATGAATTCACTCCATTAGGCACAACTACCGTGTCAATGGCTTTGACATTTGGAGCTTCGGTGCTTCCAAAGCTACTGAAAACACATTTGTTGTGCTCCGTCTTCCTACCTGCGTGAGTTTGGTTCGACCTCCTCCATCGATGAATTGGCAGCGGAGATCAACGGACTCCGTGGGATACGCCTCCAGCTCCTCCTCCACTCGCACTTTCTGAGCGCCGATACCTGGAGGCAGGCGAAGAGGAGACGAAGAGGGAGATTAAGCATCTATCCACAAAACCAATACTGATTGAATAATTCAGCGTGTTTGTTGGTATCGAAAGTACAAAAGAGGAATTTGATCAAAAAGAGACGAGGATGGAGAAGATTGAGAGAGAGAGAGAGAGAGAGAGAGAGAGAGAGAGAGAGAGCACATTTGGTAACAATGGGGTATTAGAAGTGTTTCATTTTGAATCTGGTGTTATTTAAATGAAATTGCTTTGATTGATGCTTTTCCCTCCCGCTCGCTTTGTTTTTGACAGAAGCAAAGATCGACCCCCTCAATGCGTTCGAGGCAGCTGAAAACAGGGTTTTAAAGAAGAATGAGGGAACAAGACAATGAGGGAGAATTTAGAGAGAGACTCATTCCAGAGAAAGAAAAATAACTTTTGAATCATGAGCGTTTGATAAGAAGCCTCAGGCAGAGTCTTAGCCAGCTTCCTTCAGCGAGGCCCTGCTCATTACAGTGAAAGCTCGTTACCAGGAGGCATCGCTAGGGGGCGAGCCTTCAGGAGCGGCGCCGCAGCTCCCGCACCTGCTCCTCCAAACTGTTTGACATTCAGAGGAAGGCACCTGTAACTCTTTGCTCGAGCATGAATAGCAGCGCTGGGAGAGAGCGAGGCCGGTCAGCCGGGCCGGCGAGGGTTCACGGAAAACAAGCCGGGAGAGCGGCCCCGTCCGTTCCAACTTAAAGTGAGATGAAAGGAGGACGGTTCGAGCCGAGCGCCGTCTGACCGGCGAGCAGCGCCCGCCGACCCGCGGGTCGCCTCAGAACACTGACTTCAAATTGGACGAGTGGAACGACTTTTCTTGAAACACGTCTCTTATGATCATCTCACTCGACTGTGTGCAGAAGTCTGCTGCTGAGGACCAATTCGTGAGTCGCAAGCTTCCTTTGAACCCACACTTTCTCTTTTTACCTTTTTTAAAAAAAAATGTCACTGTGCGGCTGTGATACCGTTTTTTTTTCTCCCCAAACAAGAAGCAGCGTTGCTACCGATTCTGTCAGGTCTCTGCGTTCAAACACACTCGGCGGGAGAGCCGGGCTTCCGCTGAATTTCAGATGGATTCGACAAATAAAACTGATGTAGCAGAAAATGCATTTTAAGGCTTTCAACTGAAACTACGACTCGTTTGCATTTGAGAGCAGCAGGAAACAACGAGCAGGAAGAAATCTGGTGAACAACAGAAGCACCTGGATGCTGCGTGGTCGTAAAGTGCAGTGTTCATTAACAGCACTTCAGCAGCTGACATGAATCCTTCCTGCTTCTGAGCAATGGCTCTTTTTCTTTATATCAGGTGTCAACAAGCCACATTCAACCAGCCAGACACATTGATTCAGTGCCTTGTTAAAAAATTATATATATATATTTACAAGAAATACATCTGTTGTATTGAATGTCTTGAAATTAATGAACTTGTAATCCTGACGCGGATAAAGAGAGAAAATGAGCATAAGTAAGAAAAACAAAGGGAAAAAGGATCAGAGAGCAAAACAGAGACTTGTAATCCTTCGTTAATGCAACCGAGTCCGAGTCTGTGTTTGGCAGCCTCCATTCACAATCATACCAGGCTTCGAGTGACATTTCTGAAGAGTCTTTGATTGTTCATGTGACCTCATCATCTGATCTCTCCTCGACATGTAACCACGCTTTGCTTTTGTTTTCACTTCTGTCCTCCCTCCACTTGTTCCTTTAACAGCTCTCTGCAGCGCTGCAGACCCCTGCCTCGAACCCCCCGCTGACCCGGGATCAAATCCTACCAAGGTCTTTTCTCCTCGCCCCCCCCCCCCTCGCTCTCTCTGCCCTCTCAGCCAGTCTCTGCGCCTGCAAAGATAAAATTCTTGCGGGGAGTCGGCCTCTCACCCGCTACACGAGAAAAGGGGATAAGCGCTCGCCGACGGCCGGCTAGCCCCGGGTGGTTCCGCTGAAAAAGCCTCTTAGTGTGCGAGGGATTGATTAGGACAATATGCTACATGCCTCAGCATGGAGGTGAATGGGCCGACTGGGGTTTAGCCTGCAAATAAGCTGTAAAACACAGTCACACTAACAAAGACTGTGAAGTGTGTGTGTGTGTGCTGCAGGGGACGATTTACAGCATGCATGCATCCACGTGTCAGGACTGGACTCATATGTATTCTAATGCTGTGTGTGTGTGTGTGTGTGTGTGTGTGTGTGTGTGTGTGTGTGTGATTACTGTACATGTGAGTGTATAAATCAGAGCATCCAGTTGTAATGTGACAGCATATGAGACTGACTCAGTCATTGAACCACAGTCTCTCCCCTGAGGGAGACAATGGGCTGTCAAACCAGTTATCCCTTCCCACTGTAACACACACACACACACATGCACACATACACACGCACATGACAGACATGCACACACATGCAGAAACGCACAAATGCAAAGTAGTGGCTGTCAGACGAGTTTTTCCACAGAGTGAAATCAGCAGTGAAGTGAGAGCTCATCTCTGTCTCTGTTACTCGCTTCTCCTCCCATCACATTCTTCTTCTCCTTCCTTTTTTCAGTCTTCTCTCATGCACAAACACTCAGATTAGTTTCCCATAATTAACACGTCAACACACAACTCCCACTATTCATAAAGAAGCTGAAACACACACACACACACACACACACACACACACACACACAGAGTTATGAATCACATACTTCTTTGGGTTATTCATAGTGGTCAATGAAATCAGTTGTGTGACGCAGAGGAAAATAATAAAACAGAGACAGAGAGGAAAAGGGAGGAAGAGGGGATGATGGAGGAGGAAAAAAGGAGTAAATAAATACAGGCAGGAAGACGTGTGAAAGGAGCCTGAGAAAAGGAAGGAAGATGAAGATGGAAGAAAAATGTGTGAGGAAGAAAAAGTGGAAACAGAATAAAAAGAGAAAAAAACTCAGGAAGAAGATTTCAAAAAGTAAAGTGACTGAAGCAGAGAGAGTGAAGGAGCTGGAGCTGCAGGGGGGGCCGGGGGGGGGGGAGGGAGGACCAGAGAGAGGTGAGAAGAATGAAAGGAGGCCACGTGGTCGAGCTTGAAAATGGCCAAAAAGAGATACGAGGAGAAAAAAAAAAAAAGCAAAACATAGAAAGAGTGAAAGGAAGAGGAGCAGAGAGCACGAGATCACATGAGAAATGATTCATTTCCTCAGAGCCCGGCTCCAAAAAGGCCCGTGGAGACGAGACGAGCGAGAGCATGAAGAAAGTTTCTGTTCTTACGCTCAGTACAGACCTGCGTGACCGGGCTGCTCGCAACACTGCTGCCACCTGTGGGCGTCGTGCCGGGCGCTCTTCAGGGTCACGCATCCCAGTCACAGAGATGCTTTTTTTAAAACTTCATCACTTGGTTCATCTGATTTTAGAGCAGCTGTTGGGAGCTTTCAAGTTGTCTGTGTGAGATTTATTTTAGGTATAACTAAAGTTAGCAGCAATCGATTCTACTCATGATGTTGAGTTCTCTCCTCATGAGGAGTCTGTGCATGAGGTTTTCTCATAACTGTATAAAATATGGACGTAGTGTCCGTGACGTCACCCATAGGTTTCTGAAGAGCAAAAATGAAGCAAATCGTAGTGCGTAGCCATCTTGGTAGCCTACCTCCAGTTACTCCAAATATGGACAAAGAGGTGGAGCGAGGGCGGAGCTGAGGCGGGTCGAATGAACGCTATTGGCTGAAAAAAGCCGCTTTATTCGAAATAATCTAACTAGCTACGGCTAACCAGCTAGGTTAAATGCTAAATATCGTTGCTAGCCGGCTAACCCCACGACGATCTCTTTCCCAAACTCAGTGACTAGAATTAGCCGGGGTGACGCCCTTTAGGCCGTCAGTGGCTAGCTGTCAATCAAAGTGGCGCCACTTAGATTGACAGCTATGAATGGTGCATAATGATGTATGCTGTGTATTTTAAATGAACGCCTTATAAAAAAAATTCGCCCCCCCCCAGAGTTGTCATGGAGTAGAAAAACAGCTTATGAGACTAGAGCCATGTTTTGAACCAGGCTGTAAATATGTTTTTTTCTGTCGTAAAATCGGACATTTTAACATGGGGCTCAAATGTAATTGACTCCCTTCTGCAGCCTGCTCTAGTGGTTATTCGAAGAACTGCAGCTTTTTTGCACTTCCGCATTGGCTTCATTTTTCAGCGCCGGAGGTTGCCACTTGGGTTTTCTGTTGCGCCGGAAGGAGTTTTCCAAGGTTTGACGAAGATAACTGAAATGATATTTTCTTGGTTTGGGCTCAAGACCTTTAACACAAACCTGCATAACAAACTGAAGGTGTGCTGTTTGAAATTAGTGTGTGCACGAGGGCCTAATGAAGGGATTTCTACGATACAGAGGCGCCTCGACAGCGAGTGATTTTCATCTGGAAATTTTTGTTCCCACGCACCAAAAAACTTGTTCTCTTTGCTTCTGCAAGTGAAGGCCGCTCGCTGTTCACCGGGGTTTTTCAGTAATCAAGGCAGATTAGAAACGGTTTTTGATTTGATCTTTAAAGAGATAAATGAGAGAGGTTTCAAAATAAATCCACATACTGACACTTATTTTCACCAATTTTACTGAAGCACACACTTCGACTGATACACACACTTATTGCAGGCAAACTTCCTGCCCTTTGAAATTACATGTAATTGCTGATTGTGCTCATGCTCTGTATTCTTTCAAACAGGAATCACACACACACAGGCTCGCTTTACTACGAGGGAAATTGGTGTCGATGCACCGCGATGACCCTCATCTTTCCAGTCCTTTCCATTATGCGTTCGCAACCCCAGCGACGGCACAATCTGCAGCTTCCTCCACTGTTGCTCTCGGTGGAAGTCGCAGAGGATTGAAGCATCAGCCCAACGTAAATGGAAAGTCAAAGAGGGGAGGGCGGTTAAATGAACAGCCACACTCTGCTACCCTCCCAATGCACCGGGGAGATGAATCACAGTTAATTGACATTTAGAGGCTTGTGGCATTTGCCTGTTTATGTGGAGGTTCCCCATGTAGACAGGAGGCGCAGCGAGAGCGTGAGGAATGTGCTGATGGGGGGCACAGTCATCCACATTAACATCCAAATCACACACTTATAGAGGCCAGTGAACCACGGCTGGTTTGTTTTGGGTGGGTTTTTTTTTTTTTTTTTGTCAGCCCCTCATAATGTCACTGATGTCAGCTTTTATCTGTGTGATTGCTAAACGCTGTCAAACACTAAAATGGGAATAATTAATGTGAAGAGCTAAAAGGTGCTGAATGGAGAGTTATTCAACAGCAATGTATGGTGAGGGGGATTTATTTTTCCCTCTTTTCACAATCGCGTCATCAAATTATTTCAGACACCAAAACGATTGTGAATACATTCGATTACAGAACAGATGATAAGCAGCTTCTCTGTCTCACTCGAGAGGTTATTTACATCAAAATCTCTCTAAAGTTGTGACTGTTATATCAAGAGATTATTTATGCATTAATGTAAAAGCTGAATTTTACTGCTGTAGTTGGTTGAGATGGAGCAAACTTAACTAACTCTTAACTATTTTGTATAGCCTCGTAACTAATGATTATTTTCATCATCGATTAACCGTTCCATTAATCGATTGTTGGGTGAAAATTCTGAAAAAAAGGGAGAAATGCCGTCATAATTATCCAGAGACCAAAGAGTCTAAAGCTCAAAATTATTGTAAAAAATCGAATTAAAATTATTGAAATAATGAAAGTAAAATCAGTCAATCTTGCTTGGCTTTAATTTTCTACCAATCAACTAATTGATAAACAGACTAATTCAGCTGTATATATCCTGTTATGTAGTTTCATTTATAAACTTTAAGTATTTCGTAACTGGAGCTGTCAGTTAAATGTAGTGGAGTAAAAATTACAATGTAGAAAACTAAAAGTAGAAAGCAGCATGGAAAGAAAATACTCAGGTGTTCCAAGTACTTCATATTTGTAAAGTACAGCACTTGAGTAAATGTACTTAGTTACATTACACAAGCCCTAATACAGACTTGAGTCGTCCAAAGCAACACTCTTTAATGACTATTCCACATATGTTTAAAAATTGGCCTCTTCCGAACTTTTCCGTGTTCATCCCGCAGCGAAACGACACCTGACCTGGCAGAAGCTGCAGGAATGAACCTTGCCATCACTGCATCACTTCTCCTTGTCCTCCAGCTTTCCTCGCTCAGGTGTGAACGCACGTCGAGGTTAGACACGCCGTCACGAGCGTCGGAGTGCAAATTAAGCTTCAGGCCGCCGCTTTGGCTTCGCTGTTACCAAGGGACAGAGGAGGTTCACAAGATTCACAGTGAAAATGTGAATCACAGGTACTGGGTGTCGTAGCTGGTGGCAATGTTGCAGTTTTTTTGTGAAGAATTTCAATGTGAATATATTTTCACATGAAGCGAGACAGATGAGAGTAACTCGATGAAAACAATCAAGGTGAATGTCAACATCAAGATAAGGTGTGTTCTCCTGGTTCTTCTGATGAGACGTGGAGGAGATGGGTGGAGGAGCAGAGGAGCTGCTGTTGACTGAGGAGCTGAGTTACAGGTAATTGACACGTGACAGCTCGTAATCATGGCTTTTGACCTCGGCTTTCCAGTAACAGGACACTCAACAGTGTGGCCGAGGGAAAGAGTTGTGACCAAGCGGCAACCTCCGGCGCTGAAAAATGAAGCCAATGTGGAAGTGCAAAAAAGCTGCAGTTCCTCGAATAACCGCTAGAGCAGGCTGCAGAAGGGAGTCAATTACATTTGAGCCCCATGTTAAAATGTCCGATTTTACCACAGAAAAAAACATATTTACAGCCTGGTTCAAAACATGGCTCTAGTCTCATAAGCTGTTTTTCTACTCCATGACAACTCTGGGGGGGGCGAATTTTTTTATAAGGCGTTCGTTTAAAATATACAGCATACATCATTATCTACAATTCATAGCTGTCAATCTAAGTGGCGCCACTTTGATTGACAACTAGCCACTGACGGTCTAAAGGGCGTCACCCCGGCTAATTCTAGTCACTGAGTTTGGGAAACAGATCGTCGTAGGGTTAGCCGGCTAGCAACGATATTTAGCATTTAACCTAGCTGGTTAGCCGTAGCTAGTTTGATTATTTCGAATAAAGCGGCTTTTTTCAGCCAATAGCGTTCATTCGACCCGCCTCAGCTCTGCCCTCGCTCCACCTCTTTGTCCATATTTGGAGTAACCGGAGGTAGGCTACCAAGATGGCTACACACTACGATTTGCTTCATTTTTGCTCTTCAGAAACCTATGGGTGACGTCACGGACACTACGTCCATATTTTATACAGTCTATGGTTGTGACGAGGACGGCTTCGGTCTCTCACACACACACACACACACACATAAACACAGTTACGTTAGCTAGCAGTGGAAAGGTCCTGGCATCTGTGGGAGTCTGTGACGACTTGTTCCCACAAAGATGCTAAAACAGCTTAGATTAATTACAGAATGAGATATTCACCGTTTGAAAAATCCAAACACAATCAGAAGAAGCTGACGAAAAGCAGAAAAACGCAGAATCAATCTTGCTTATTTTGCACCACAAGGATCCGCTGCCAAATTATTCTCCAATGCTCCACATAGCCGAGCCCCAATCCATCAATGTCCACATTTTCTGGCACAAAATTCAAGCTAATGATCACTAAAGTTGAAGGAGAGTAGATGATTCCTGAGTTGCGGCTGAAAAATTTGAGCTGAAAATGAGATTGATTTGATTCAACAAAGACCAAAAACTGGCATCGATGTTTGTTCTGATTCACATTCTGACGGTTTGTCCTGTCACAAAATCATCGTCAGCAACAAATGAAAGCAATTCATCTCCAGTAATTACAGATATTAGATAGTCCTTTCTTTTGAAAACTTCAGAGATCTGGATCATCCATATGTGTTAAATATGGAGCTAAATAAGACGTGTGCATGGCAGGAAAAGAAAAGCTACTCAAATACAAAGTGGATGTTTTTGAGTGTGAAAAGTTCTCACATTAACACAGAAACTGCTGAACATCAGTGGCCCTGAATTAACTTGTGGTCTGATGTCGTAAAGAAGAATTTAAATGGAAGATTGGAAAAGTTTATCACAGCAGGAAGCTCCTTCAACCATCTCTGCAAATATGTAAGTGAGGCTTTTGTTGACAAATGTTCCTTTTGATTAAGCCTCTGATGTGATTTCAAAGATGAGATTTAAGAACTGTAAGATTGAAATGATAAAACAAAGCAGCGGGAAAGCGACAGCTCAGGTCTCTGACATGCGTTCAAGAACACACGAGTGACACTTTGACTTTCTTCACATGCCAAGATACTTTTTCAAAGGGGAACAATGAAGACTTCTGATTCTTTAAAAAAAAAAAAAAAATCACATCATGCTTTTACTTCAAGTCTTTAAAGTCAAAACACAACAGTCACTTTTAGAGTATTTTGCTTAAAAGGTGTGTTTTACTTCCTGAGGTGGGACAAATCGCAGCACGGGATCGCTCAAACATTTAAATTAATTGGACTTGAGGCAGTGAAATAAAGGCAGTTTGATGCGAAATGGAGCCTTAATGGTTTCATTATTTGAAATCTCAATCTTTACTCATGTAACAATGAAGTTGCCAATAAAGATTTTCCAGTTTAATTTTTTAATTTCCACGAAGTAAAAGTCGTGCAATATTAATTATTTTTCTTGGCATTATTTTTCCCGGGATGTGACCAAGGGACAAAACAAAAAAAAAAAAAGTAACTTTCAGTTTTGGAGTCACATTAATGGGCAGCTGACAGCTCGGCTAATTGGCATGTTTACACTGTGGGTGGCTGCTCAGTGTTACCATGTTGTCAGCTGACAGCCCATTAACTCCAGTTATGGTGATTTCATGTTTTTCTTTTTTTTACTACTGCATAATCCTCTGTGGGCTGAGAAAACGATACGGCCTGTGGGCTTATGAAACCCTTTTAAAATCCTCCTGCATTATTTCCAAAATGCACAGTGGACGATCTCACGAGAAGCCGGCTGTTATTCTGTTTGGAAAAGTTGGCATTTTGCAGATAGGAGGCGTTTCGCTCAGCGGCTTGATCCGGGCATTAACACAGTTCTACAATTGCAGTGGGTGATGATTGTGTGTGTGTGTGTGTGTGATCTGATTACACAGTCACATTGTGAGGATTTGTCTTCCTTATGGGGACAAAACAAAGGTCCCTGTAATGTAAATCATTATTTTTTAGGGTGAAGACTTGGGTTAAAGTTAGGATTAGACAAATAATGGTCTCCAGAAAATGAATACAAACCAATGTAACGTCCTCTGAAGTGATGGAAACACTTCAGACTGACTCACCAGGTATTTTTCACTGAGTGACTTCTGCTGTTTATAGTCAGCTTTAATCAGGTTTTTATTGTGCTTTAGCAGATGAGCCAGGTTTCTCCCATTCGCACCAGCACCTTTGTACCATCACGAGGCCGACAAGGTTCATGATATTCCTCACAAAAGCTATTGTTATCATAATGAATAGCTGCTCGATGTGCTATTTAGTCACAGCGCAGAAATTGCAGGGCACCTCGATGCAGATAGCTTTCAACTCCCACCTGCTCAGGTACGTCAACCTCGCATCTCTGATACAAATGATCAACTGAGAGCGGAGACAGACTGTTGGCAATCTGAGTGTCAGATCTGCTGCTCCTGTTATTTTCATGTGCACAGTGCTCGGCGTTGGCGTGAAGGTGGGTGCATCCTACTTAACATGCTGCCACAGTTTGTGCTGCTGTTCTATTTCTGTGCGTCGAAGCCCAAACCACGCCGGGTTTTCAAAGGGAAAGATGCATTGTTAGAGGGAACAGCCTTAGATGTAACTCATGCCCAGAGTGGGCTTCATGCAAGAGGCACCAATTTTCTGGTTCTGAATGAAGTGAAGTGTTCCAGACATGTCAGACGAGTCACAGGGAAAAAAACATCGAGTCTCATAATAGAAAGTTTGCTTTAGAAAGATGCTCTTTAGAATCTAACTTCATGTCAGAAAACTGGCTCTTCATTTCTGGCACAGTACTATTCCACATTCTCGCATTCTGTAATTGACTACTGACGCTGCTAAACATCATCTTTTGTCTGCTGATTTCTGACAGCAGGACTCGAATCTCTGCGCTGTGACATTCTTCTTGTTGCCTCGTGAACGGGGCGAATTCATCAGGCTGACAATTTATGACAAGTCTGCCAGAGTCTGCTGAATCCAACTCTGCAAAAACCTCACACAAAAATTAGGAGAAGAATAAAAACTGCTCTTGCATCACTTCCATTTTCTCATATTTGTCACTCACTCAGGTGATAATCATCATGTGATCTACTCTTTCATCTTTATCTTTGGCTCCACCTCACATAGATTATCAGTAAAGCCAGCATGAATTTCAGGACAATTGCTGCACAACAGGTTATGGTTCAGTTATGTCAGTGCTGTTTTATACAGCAGCAAAACAACCTGATTGAAACCAACAATGGCACTGACTCACATCTAATACGACACGTGACGCACTACAAGGCTTTCTAATGTCTTTTGTTCTTAAAGCCGAAGAGGAGCGAGCTCCTGGCTGAATAATTGCTGGTTTGAGTCCAGGGGCCTTTCACAGGGAGCGGGATTACCCAGTTAACTGAGCATCTTTGATGAGTAAAACCCGGAACACGCTTCAAAGCCGTAACATGTTCTGAAGTGAAAAGAAGCTGTTCTGGGTGTTACATGGTGTCCAGATAGCTTTGTAATCCTGCTAAGCGAGAAAGGCCTCTGGACAGAGGCTGCACATGTCTGGGAAAAGAGAACAAGGCGGTTTCTTTCTTCCTAGAACAAATACAGCAGAAGTGCCCTTGAGCAAGGCACCGTGTTCGACCCTCTGTGGTTTTGCTGTTGTTCCCAGGTGTCGAGTCTACAGGACTGTATAAATATGGACAGAGGACTGTGCTGGAAGAAGCTGAGAAAAACCTTCCCAGGATGAAGCTAAAGACAAAAGTTCAGCTCAGTGTGTTTGCACAGGTTTTCTCAGGTGCTCTTCAGCATAATGCACCAACAGATATGCCTGAGTGTGTAATCTACAAACAGAAGCCTTCCCACCGCAGCCTTCGTTTACACTGTGAATAACAAGAGCGCCGACATCGATGTTGAGGTAAAGAACAGAGGGTTCAATATCTCAGGTCTCGCTTTTTCAAAAGCCCACCTCTGCCACCCGGGCCCCCGGCTCCTCCTGCAAAGCACACAACCGAAAACAAATACACGCTCTTGTGAAAGGCTGCGACACCCAGGATCTGTGGACGGGAGGAAAACAACACATCCAAGAGCTGAGCAATCGTACAGGGAGCTGACTGGATGAAGATGGACCGTGGCCCGTCTGAGGCCGGACAAAAGGTTGGCGATGGGAGAGAGCCGAGCGTGACGCTGTCCGCACGCCGCCGCCGCCGCATTAAGTCATACATCTCTGTCATAGCTTTACAAAACAATGGATCCACGGCGCCCGAGTCAACGGCTTTTGTTCCACGCTTCCTTTCATGTGCTGGTATTTCTTTTCAAGCCCCTGCCTTGTTGATCAAGGCTGCGCGGCTCTCCTCGGAGTTCCACTGAAGAGTTCGCCTTCCCCATCTGACGCGCTTCCCCTGCTCCATACTCTGCTGCTGCTCAGATCAAAGGCCAGCGAGGAATTCATCAAAAGGAATTATTCAGAAAAAAAAAGAGAAAGAGGAGAAGGGGATCGAGATGTAAGAGATGTAGCTCCGAACAAATTAGATGGTTATCCAATATTGGTAGAAAAGGACGAGCAAAAGGCAAAGGGGCACAATGAGCGTGAAATTGGGAAAGAATTCAAATTCGAAAAATGACCTTTCACGTTTGTCATTGTTGGATTAGGGAACGTACAGCGGTGATTCTGTGGGACTGAGATGAATACGTGATATTTACAGACTGATCCAAAAACTACTGCAACTGCTACCATCACAGCTCTTCAACTTCCTGTCAGCGGACCATCACATCCTCTCTCCTCGTGCCGTCTTGGAAATGAAGGCTGATTGATCTGACAGCAACAATAACAACTGTCATTTTAAGGTTGAAGCACACTGACACTGAAAAACTAAAGTCCAGACTTGAACATACCGTGGATGACGATCAACTCAGTCGTGTCCTTGTGGAACTTTTTTGAAGAATAGTGCCCAGAAAAGCATCTGCAGAGACAACTTGTTTAACTCAATGTTACACTTGTGATCATTAATCTCACTCTGTACTTTGGACTGAAGCACAGTTTGGATGTGATCTTTCACACACGTCGTCGGTTTCTCAATAAACTTCTGGAATCTTTGTCCACATTTGTCTTTGCAACTAAGGACACAATTTTTTGCCCAAAAATAAAACCCCCAAAAATATGATTATCAATGTCATAAAAAATAAAGAGAAGCTGGAAGCAGACAGCGCTGTCATTGCTCTACAAATGAATTAAACAATTATTAGACCATCGAGATTGTGGATCGCTCTTCTGTCAACTGATCGATTAGCTCTCTGATTGATTCAGGGTGGATGCTGCAGCTTGGCTCATTTTTCACTCGCAGGTTTTTGCCAGGCAGCTCCTCACACTGATCCACCAGCAACCTCCAGGATCTCTGTTCTGGTCCCTGTTTCTGGTCCGGCCTCTCTTCGGCCGCCTGCTTGACGTGGATTTACGTCCACCCACGCCACAGTCAGGTATGTTTAGCAGCCCTGTTATAAGCCTGTTAACGATACCTTACAAGCTCGCGCCTCCTTTCCTGTTTTATGATCTGCTTTTCAACTCTCGCCTGGCCCCTAAAAGGCTTTATTACACAAAGGAAACTGGTTCATTGGTGAGTGTGTACGACACCTGCTACTCTCACATTCACTGCTTATCTCAACCATGCATACTTCATAGGGCATAATTAAATATACTCGCTATATCACATGGGTCCACTTGTCTGGCCAAAGCGTAATCCAGCAACTATTTCAATAAAAATTCAGACCTACAGCAGGTGAGTTTAACCGTGATCACTGTGAGGCTGAAGGCAGCCCATGTGACTGCCAAGTGCAGCCATAAATATGCATGATGGTTAACAGCAGAGGAAATTCTAATTATCAATTATAGCAGGAAGCCAAGAAGCTGGAAACATTTAACATTTTACAAGCAAAACAAATTCATCACAAAGTCTGAAACCATATTTTCCCAGGTTTCACAGATTAGATTTGTTTTTCATCTATTTCTGTTTTCTGAAAAATCAACATGTGACTCATCATCCCTGGGTTGGCCGAGGCTGCGAATCGCTGAGATAGACGGGTGGATTCCAACAATGGGGGTGGATTTGGCTGGTTTCATTTCAAAGCGACGCGGGTCCATTTTAACAAGCGCTCTACAGTAAAACACTAAGACGGGAGTAATGTGGCCAGCCAAGCACTGAGCCCTAATTACTGATATTTTCTGCCAGAACGAGAAGCAAGTGGCAAATAACCGGATTACAAAGCTGAACACAAATTAATAAGGGAAGATCAGGAGACGCACACCAGAGTTAACGCTCGCGACGACGACTCGGAGCTGCGATGGGAGGAGGCGCTCGATTCGAACAAAACCAAGCAGCAGAATACTGAAATTAAATTAAATGTATTAAAGTAAAGCCCAGAGATGTTTGGAGGCAACAGAAGGAGTGACAGCTTGTTTACAGCATCATGTGACTGGGAAAGTTTAAGACTCATAGGTTGACTTGAAAGGTTTCAAAACATGTTTCTATTGCAAAGATTATCAGGTATTTCGTCCAAATAATGATTTTTTTTTTTCTCTAGAAGACGTTTAATTATTAATCTCACGCAGCCAAAGCCAAGTCGAAATTTCCCCGCTCAGCGAACATACGTCGAAACACCATCAGTCACAGGCAGGAATCCCGTGGAGCTGGAAGTCACACTAATCACTAAGAAAGCAGGTGATTGTGGCGAATGCGGCACATTTATCCCCACAGGTCCACCTCCTCCCATGAATCCTCATTACGCCCCCAGTCAGGCGCCTTTCAAAACACGAGGCGTTCGATACGCGCACGGCGGGGAACGGCCTCGCTCTCCAAGGAGTCGTGCCCAGGTATCCCAACAATTAGCTGACAAGAATTATGGACTGAGAGACTCATTACTTCAGCATCACCGTCAAAGTTCGTGCGTCGTCACAAGTCCTTCAGTGATCTTAGTGTCCAGGTGCTGATATTGTGTTGCTAAACGCTGAATTGTTGAAGCATGTATTTGTAGGTGTGTAGCACATTTCTTACATGATACAAGATTGTGTGTTTGTCATCTTGCTCAAACCAAATGAAGTTTCCTTGTGCTGCTATATTCAGTCTGCTCTGTTTTCTTTGTTAAAGTTATGAAGTTTTTTATATATATAATTAGCTCCCACTGTGAAAGTCTGACTTATTATTGACTAACAAGTTAGCTCAATATTTTTTTTCACTCTGCTCACATGAAGTTTGTAAGAGTCGAGGTGAGAGTGAGCGAGTTGGCAGGGGTGAGCTCTAATGTATTCATGACTCGGAGAAAATTTCGACCCGGCGTGACATTAAAGCGAGTAGCCTGCAAAACAAGACAGAGCGGCTCAGCCTCTCGACCACGCTCGGTAAACTTATCCCCTCATGCAAAAAACTGAAAAACAGACTTGTTGATCCTTTTTAACAGAGAAAGAAACGTCATCTTAAGTTTTCAAGTGTCATTAATTCAAACGATAACTATTTCTCATTCGATTTGACGAGCTGATGAAGAGGCTGTCGGCCATTTTGGGGACACATTAAAGCCACATTATGCAAAATCTGCAGGCGCCTCAACGGGTTCATCTTTACAGCCTGATGGACAACAGTTATATTTTGAATTAAATATTATCCAGTTCCACCAGAATCAGTGCATATAGTTATGAAGATTCTAGTCAGATAAAGAGTAAATTCGTCTAATCATGTGATCCATATTGCTGTTTTCCAAGTTACAATGGCTGCCATATTTCACAGGATCCCACCATGGAGTAGTGAGAATACAGAGCTTATTTCGTCTTAGCTGAAGATCCACAGTTGGAGGTAGCGACGTAAAGCGTTCAGATGGAAGATCGTACCCACTCGACCTAAGTTACGAAGTTCGTGTTTGAGACAAAGTGGGAATGAAAGAGACACCAATCTCTCCATTACAGTCTCATTATTGTGAAGCCGCCATTTTCAGGTAAACTAGTTGCATAATGTTGCTGGAGGTGACCTGAAATAAACAAAAGCCCAGACAGAAACATCTGCAGAGGGAGAGAGAGAGAGAAAAAAATCCACCATGCAGAACAAAACCGAACAATAACAGAGCGTGAAGTACAGCAGCAGCAGAACACAGCTGAATAAAACAGGAGCCAGAAGAAGAACAGGACGGAAAATACCTCCCAACAAAAGTGAGACAACAAAACGGCGAAACGGGAGCCAGACAGACGAGAGCAAAACAGCAGAACTGAGCCGGGCGAGGAAGGGGAGAGCGTTGGAAATGCAAACGAGGAAGAGACACAGGCGGCGCGGCGGGAGGAGTCGGCGCGCTTTGTGCTCCGAAATGAAGAGAAATGAGAAGGAATGGATGCAGGCCTGGAGGGAGGGAGGGCAGAACACTGTGTACCAGCACATTACAGTCTGAAATTACATAGGACACAATCTCTCCTCGCTCACTGCTACAATTCAATTCATGCCCAGGATTCCTATTTGTCTCTCGCTCGCCCTGCTACAACTGAATTCATACCCGAGAGCCTATTTTCTCCTTCTCTCTCTCTCTCCTTCTGTCTTGGTGCAGTGATGACAGCTCGACCATATTAAGAGTGTGAGAACTGCTGCAACCGGGCAGGTGGTGTGTGTGTGTGTGTGTGTGTGTGTGTGTGCGTGTGTGTGTGTGTGTGTGGACCTTGGTGTTGTTACACACTGGCCAATAGGGGACGTCCAACATGTCTAAAACCCTCAGGTGATTTTCAGCCAAGAGGCCTCCAGCAGGTCTGTGAGTGTTACAGTCCAGACTCAGCGCTGCCCCCGCAGGCCGGAGCAGGCATTGTAACGACTCACTCCTCCACAGTGTGAATGACTCGCAGCCTCAGTGGGGCTATTAAACCGGCTACTTAGCGAAGAAACCAGTCTCTTGAAATGTGATTTGTTGTTTTGTATTTGACACAAAACAAAGTCTCAGCTTAAGTTTCAAGCTCGACAGTGTATTAACATGAAGGCCGGCAGGCAGGAGAGTATTAAGCTATTTAGATCAATGAAAAATAAAATGAAGAAGAATCAAAGAAAATTAATGTTTATGCAAATATAATGTCAAGTAAATAATTTAATGATTGTTCTTCGAATTTTATATATTACTGTGTTTTTGTAATAAAATATGAAGGCTGAGCTTTATTGAATGGTTTAAATCATTAAACCATTAAAATGAAGGGCGACCCAGAAGGCATGTGGGTAATAGGAATTTTAAAATCTTAAAAAAAAAAAAAAAAAAGAATAAAAGAAAATGTAAGCAGGATTTTAAAAAATTGTCAGCAGCAATATTCTTTTCATTTCCAGCTGGTTTCACAATGTGGCAACACAACGGATGGAAAACACTGTCGTAACTTAGCAGAAGAAAAACATTTATTTTTCTAAATCGTTATTTTATTTCATTCACTTTTTGTGAAGCATAATACAATTTTTTATTGGGTTTATAAAATGTGAGACAGGATTGATTCTTTCTGGCCGCTCAAAGGTTTAAGAAAACAATTTATATAATTAAAGCCGAGATAGAGTAAATTTTGTTGCTCTGATTTGCAGGTAAAATATGATTCACTCTCAATGAAAGTGGCCAAGATTAGTTTCGTAATGTTTTTTGTATCACAGACAAAGGTTCAAATATTGATAACATTAGTATTTAATTATCTGCTTTTGGAAGAAAGAACAAAAGTTTAGGTGGTAAACAAACTGTACATGGAAGACGCACAAACACTCAAGTCTCTTCTTGGCAAAAAGCACATCTGCAACAACGTTATGGGAAAAACCTCAAATGGAAATTTTCTATTCTATTTTTGCTTTTCCATAATGACCAGAAACAAAGGTTCACACTTGGTCGGTGTAGAGTGAGAGTCCACTGTTGGTAATACAGGTCTGAATGAGTGTGTGTGTGTGTGTGTGTGAGACCTCTCTGAATCTATTATCACTGCAGGTATCGAGATCACATCCAACAGTCTCGCAGGCTGACCAATCACTGCCAACACAGGCTGCTTTCTGTCTGTCTGTCTGTCTGTGTGTGTGTGTGTGTGTGTGTGTACATGTATGTGGGTGTGTCTTTGATCTCTGGCTGTCCTTGCCGTGCCCCCCCCCATCTCTCTCTCTCTCTCCCCCTAACACACATACACCACACACAGGGCGGCCTGTGTTGGCAGTTGGCAGTAACACACACACACACACAAAGACACACACACACACTCATACACACACACACACAGTGAGAGCCCCCAGCTGTTTTCAGTCTCTCTTCTGTCGAACTGACAGACACTAAGCAGACGGATCTCCTCAACTCGAGCCGTCAGCCTCTCCTCCTCCTCCCTCCTGCCCTCTGACTGACTCGCCCTCTCTCTCTTTACCTCCTTCTCCAGTTTGCTTTCTTGTCGTCCGCTGCCCTCCTGCTCCTCTTTCCTGTCTTTCACTGCCTCTCCATCACTCTCTCTCTCTCTCTCTCCCTCCAGTCCATCTGACATTCTCTCACTCGTTTACTCATGAATGCACAGGCAGGAAATTTAATAGGAAATATATTTTTTTAAATTACTTTTAACTGAGTGAAATTGCGTTTTTAAATGAATTTGTAAAGATAAGCAGGATTCAAAAGCACATTAATATCTATGAAATGAGATTAAAGCATGTAACATCCAAACACTTCCAACACTAACATGATGATTTGGCTTGAAAATGAAACACTGAACGCTCCCTGTTGCATCACATGATGAAATTACATGTTTATCATGTGTGTAAAATGCACATCTACAAGAAGAAAACGCTACGTTAATGTTTATCATGTTCACAATCTCAGTGTGTTGGTGCACTAACATTTCCTAATGATTAAGAAATAGAAAAGCTGAGGCTCATGTTTTGATGAAGTTATGGACAGACTGAGCTTTTAACATGATGCTGGCTCTCAGAGTCAGGATTCATCAAGCGGCAACCTCCGGCGCTGAAAAATGAAGCCAATGCGGAAGTGCAAAAAAGCTGCAGTTCCTCGAATAACCACTAGAGCAGGCTGCAGAAGGGAGTCAATTACATTTGAGCCTCATGTTAAAATGTCCGATTTTACGACAGAAAAAAAACATATTTACAGCTTGGTTCAAAACATGGCTCTAGTCTCATAAGCTGTTTTTCTACTCCATGACAACTCTGGGGGGGGCGAATTTTTTTATAAGGCGTTCGTTTAAAATATACAGCATACATCATTATGCACAATTCATAGCTGTCAATCTAAGTGGCGCCACTTTGATTGACAACTAGCCACTGACGGTCTAAAGGGCGACACCCCGGCTAATTCTAGTCACTGAGTTTGGGAAAGAGATCGTCGTGGGGTTAGCCGGCTAGCAACGATATTTAGCATTTAACCTAGCTAGTTAGCCGTAGCTAGTTTGATTATTTCGAATAAAGTGTCTTTTTTCAGCCAATAGCGTTCATTCGACCCGCCTCAGCTCCGCCCTCGCTCCACCTCTTTGTCCATATTTGGAGTAACCGGAGGTAGGCTACCAAGATGGCTACGCACTACGATTTGCTTCATTTTTGCTCTTCAGAAACCTATGGGTGACGTCACGGACGCTACGTCCATATTTTATACAGTCTATGGTTGTAACCCTGGTTCTATGAAGAGGCAAAAGCTGCTGTAGACGAACCTCTCACCGTCCATGTTTCAGTCTACTCTGTCCAAGTTTCTTAAAGTCTCTCTCTCTTCAGTGTTTGTTCCTGGCAACTATAATATGATAAATAACCTGTTATTAATGTCGAAGTAGAGAAACACACACACAGACTTGTCAGCTTTATTTTGACTGTTTCTTTCTCTCTCCTC
>JBBMOC010000338.1:3578-33325 GCA_037975185.1 Centropyge bicolor
AGCCTGAGAGAGAGAGAGAGAGAGAGAGAGAGAGAGACTGAGAGAGAGAGAAAGAGAGAGAGAGACTGAGAGAGAGAGAGAGAGAGAGAGTCTGAGAGAGAGAGTCTGAGAGAGAGAGAGAGCCAGAGAGAGAGAGAGAGAGAGAGAGAGCCAGAGAGAGAGAGGGAGAGAGAGCCTGAGAGAGAGAGAGGGAGAGAGAGAGAGAGCCTGAGAGAGAGAGGGAGAGAGAGAGAGAGCCTGAGAGAGAGAGAGAGAGAGAGAGAGAGGGAGAGGACATATGAGTGAGAAACTAATAAGAGGTGGCTGTGAGCCAAGGAGGGACACAGAATGATGCCTATTAAAGGAAAAGAGGGTGAACGAGTGTCTGTGACATATTTCACCCGACTGTCACTCTGACCAAACTGTTATCGTTGTTCTGCGAACGACACAGATTCACAGGTGCCCAACAGGAGAATAAACAAGAGACAGAACCGAGCGCCAGCTTTCCCCTGAAAAACACACTTCTAACAAACGTGCAGCCAACAAGCGACCTTTGCTTCAGGGTCACACACACATTGTGAAGTGTTTGCTTTTTCTAAGCTGTGAGGATCTGCAAGTTTACAAGAACACTGTGTGATGACCTATTTCCTGTCTTCAGCTGCACGCTCCCTCTCTAGCTCCAGCTCCACGCTCATTTGTCAAATTGCAACCTCGAGATTGCATTTGAATGCATCTATTCCACGTTCTGCACGAACCCCCCCCCCCATCATCCTCTGCCCTCTGCAGGCAAGGTCGCTCTGACCTCCAGCAGCCACATGGCTCCACAGACAGGTCACGTCCATCTGTTCCAGTGGAAGCTACCTGTAAACCAGAACACACACACAGAGCCAGTTCTGGTACCTGTTCACCATGTGGTCTCTGTCCTGTTGGAAGGGGCCCTCTGTCGGAGCCGTGCAGACCGGCTCCCTGCTCAGTTCAGATGAAATGCCAGAGGCAGCGTGTGTGTTTCTCCGAGCGTTTCTTCCCCGGCTGCCTGTCACTGAACTCCTCTCCACCGAGCTGTCTCATCAAAGACCTTTTTCAGGTCACGCTAATGTTTTCACAGAGCTGCTCGCGCACTGACTCACAGGTTATTTGTAGAATAGGCTTTCATACTATAAGTACTAGAAGCTTTCTCTCTTGCAGCCACAGTGGATGATCCCTGTGTTTCCGCTCTGAGCCAGTTCTACCTGCTTCATTATTCAGACACTCTGATTCTCCACGAGACTCAAACCAGCTGAAGCCTGACTGGAGGAGGAAACATCATGCTGGCTGAGGGTTGGTGATGGAAATCTGAAAGTGGTTGCATGAGTCCAAGCACAATAAGCTGAGCTCTTCTCTTTTATGTAAATGGGCCGGAGGCTGAAAATAGCAGCTCCATCAGCAGCAGGAGCATCAAAGTGAATTCAGACAGGCTCGCTGCAGTGCTCCTCAGCGCACAGCTCCGGCTCTGTGGTGCAGCTTTCATGTGGCCCAGCTCATCCAGCCCAGCAGGGCTGTAGGAGGGAGTACTGTATTTACAACTTACATAAGGCATGAGTGTGTAGAGGAAGTGTTTCCCTCTATAGTCTGTCCACATCGGAGCCTGTTTGCATCACAGAGCCCATCAGCTGTATCACTGTAAACAGGACGTCAGTGACAGCAAAGTTCACATCTGTCACACACTGATAACACCTGCAGGCAGAGGCTGGCTCCAACACACTCAGCCTGCTTCACTGAGTCCAGGCCCCACAACACACTCTGTGTTCCAGCTGCTGGTCCACAAACACTCACTGCTCAGTCACTGTGTGTGTGTGTGTGTGTGTGTGTGTGTGTGTGTGTGTGTGTGTCTCACCTGGCCGAACAGGGAGTTGAGGATGGTGCGCAGGTTGATGTCAGATGCGGTGGAGGCAGCGCTGGACCTCCGGGAGCGGCGGGACGACCTGCTGCTGGACAGCGGCACCAGGGAGCAGGAGGACGGGGAGGGGCTGCTCGCCTGCCCGCCGCTGTTGGCCAGGCTGGCCCCCTTGTGGCCCCGGGGCTCACACAGAGGAGCCCGGTCGTCGGTGCTGTCCGACAGAGAGGGCACCCTGGGGGCCGGGCGGGGGCGCTCCGGCTCGGGGGGTCCCGCCGCCGGGGGCCGGTCCTCCCGGTGGTGCTTCCTGCGGTGGTGCCGGTGTGCGGGCTTGGACCCCCTGCAGCGCTCCCTCAGCCCCCGGCCCGCCTCGCCGTTGGGCTCCGGCGGGTCGGGGACCTGGCTGTGGGGGGCGTGAGACCTGCACCTGCCCCCCCGGGCCGCCGCTTCATTCCGGCCGTCCTGGCTGCCCAGCAAGGACGGGTGGCACAGGGGTCTGCGGGCGCTGGTGTCGCCCTCGGCCGGCCAGAAGGAGCCCTCGGCTCGGCTGCTGCTGTGGAGGGCGGCGGGACGGTGGTGGTGCTGATGCTGAGTCTGGTGCTGATGCTGATGCTGAGGATGCTGATGCTGGACCTGGTGCTGGACCTGGTGCTGGACCTGGCTCTGGCTCTGCTGCTGGCTCGGGTGCTGGCTCTGGTGGCTCCTCCGGCTCTCCGCTCTCCGCTCCGGCAGGTGTGTTGCTCTCCTCGCCGCTGAGGAGGATTTCAGTAAGGAGGTGGTGGATTCGGACTTGGGGAAGGAGGAGCTCATCGCTGCGGATCTGCTCTAGTCTGCCTCGGACGGCTGCTCGTCGACATCATGCACCGTTTCCGCTCCATCGTCGACCCCCATCAGCGCAGCAGCCTCCGCCGCGGTGCGCCGGGCTCCATGTCAGCACCTGACGCGGTGCGGCAGCGCGGCGGCGCGGCAGGAGCGCGCACAGGCGGCGGAGCGGAGCGGCGAGCGCGTCACCTCTTCATTGATGTGGAGCCTGATGTGTGGCAGCGTGGCAGTGACGTGGCTGTGGACGGTAGTAAGACAGAGCCGACCTGACCTTCACAGACTCAGACTGGATAGAATCACTGCACCAACATGGACGAAGATCAGCGTCATGAGCAGCTGAGAAAAGTCTGTTCAGGTGCTGGATCCATGAAAAGCAAAATGAAGCTGACAAAAAATAAAATCATTCTGGGTGTCAACACAACATCCAGTAACTGAATCTGCAACGATGCTGATCTTTGTGAATCCACTGATGGATCCTCGTTCAGCCATCAAAGAGTTAATGCAGCTCTGCTTCAATTCTTCTGTGTGTTGTTGTTGTGAGCAGTTTCTGTTTCTGTCACTTTTGTCGTCAGCGAACAAATTATCTGAGACACCACTTGTGTTCTATCCAGGGCCACATCAACCTGCTCCGGGGCCACGGGGCACAGGGGCCCCTCTGAGTCCCCACACGTGTCCCCTCAATCCATTTAGCCCCAGAACCAACGGGTAATTCTGCCCTGACGTCCTGCACTCAGGCACCAGGTGAGATCATCTGCTGAAGTATAAATGAAGGATTTGCACCATGTGAGCACAGAAGAAACATGGATGTTAGATTTTGAAGCAGGGTCCTGCTGTAAGTAACTGATCAAGTAAAGTAATTGCCACACAGACATGTGGGTCTTTCGGGGACCTGCAGGTCTGGGGCCCAGGTCAGACACCTGCTTTGCCCTGATTAATGTGGGTATGATAGAAACAATAATAAAGAATCAGCAGTAAACTGAAGTCGATGAGCTTCTTCATTTGTTGCCTGCCTGTTGTAATTCATCACATTCACAGGTGTCGATGCTGCTCTGTCTCTTCCACCTACGTTCTCTGGCTGCTTCAATTCAAATCAGATGAAACTGTTCCTCACTTTGACAGGGAACTCATCAGCTCCACCTAGAGGCCACTGTCACCCACTACAGCTCCTCGTCTTCATACATGTGCCTGTCTCATTGTTTCAGACTGAGTCGGTGATGTTGATGCATTTTACTCAGTATAATCCTCGTTCGTCTATGAGCTTCAGTCTCTACCTTCTGTCTGAATCACTTTTGAACAACTTGTGTTGTTATAGGTGACTATCAACCTCACACGATCGTCTCCCTCCATGGATGGCAGCTCCAGGCCTGCAGATGTAGAAACAGCTGTGCACTCAGAGGTGATCAGGAGAAGCATGGATCTGTTGGATCTGTTCTTTCTGAGGCCGTGAATCCAGCCCCTGTGAGTGATGGAGACAGCTTTTATTTAACACGCTGTTCTTCATGTCCTCCAGAGGCAGTGCAGGTCTAACTGCTGAGAGCCGTCAGCCTACGCCTCCCTGTGCCGCTACTGTAACACTGCATCTGCTGAGAGGAGGCAGCGCTGGTTCCAGAGGCTCTGCTGTTTGTTTGGGACTCTGCTTCCTGCTGTCCTGACGTTCTCTAATCTCATTCAGACTTACCTGGTTAAGTGGTTTTCTTGCTTGGCTGTATCGTCATCTCTGCAGAAGACTTGATTCTTCTGAAGCACTGAACGCCTCAGCTCCTGCAGTTCGCTTTAATCAGTGTGCGAGTCAGGCGCTGATTCAGCAGGACGGACTGAAGAGCACAGTGTGAGGCCTGTCGCTCGGCTCAGGTCTGTGACGTCTGTGTGAAAGTGACACTTCTGACAACAGCTGGTTAAATAAGATACTCCACCATTTATTAAATGTACAGAAATACTGTTCAAAATCCACACAAGAACGTGTTAAAGGACAAATCCTTAATCAAATGTAAACAAAATGGCTGCCCCACCACACACCGTATATGTAAAGCTAATGCTTTGGGAATGACTCTTTTCACACTCTGAAGTGGATTAACAGCACTCTTGATTTGAACCCTAATCATGGACAGCTCAATGTGAGTGTCGCCGTCGTCCCGTGTTGTAAACAGCTTGTAAATAATCATACTTTGTAAACATTAGAATTGAATAGATGGTGTCGTGAAGCTGCTGCAGATTAATTTTCATTACCTTTTAGACTGTGCACATATATCCATGAAGTGCTGTCGGAGAATTAAGGATTGTGGCTTTAATAATGGATACCATAGAGTGATTGAAAAGAAATACACCACAGAACAACAGAGAGAGTACTTCATAAACATTTTACAGAATCTACAAATCCAATCTATCAAAATGGTTTCATGGTCGTCTTTCTGAGACCGGAGGATGAAACGCTATCGCTTTAGCTGTAAATCAAGACAACACAATAGTTATAGCATTGAAGACAATCATTTCAAAACATCTCAGAGCGTTCAGTTTGTTTTTTTCACCTCGACCCTATTTACAGAAGTACAAACCTGATATCAAATACAACCAAATTACAAGAGTTTAGTAGGCTAAATTTACCAAAAACGCTTCATCTCCAGTGTTACAGCACAGGCCCACTCACACAGTTTGACCTAAAAATGTGCTTATCTAACCATGTCTGGTGAAAGCAGGACTGATTTTTCAAAGGGAGCACGATAAACGACCACACCAGCAGGAGTCATGACAGAGACAGCAGCTGCGTCTGTAAACATTCACGTCCCGACCGACACTGGGCCTCAGCTATCGAAGGACCGACCACGTTCAACGTTCAACGTTTCTCCAGCTCATGTTATCACACTGATAAACGGACGTTCTGCAGTTTAGATCTCGCTCAACATCTGATTAGTCATAAAGCCTCAAATGTGCATCCTGTAAGCTACTCAGCTAAAATTAGACGGAGGGAAAGACGCTGCTTCTCCTTCTTCACCATCACACAGTCCGACTGATGGAGCTATGTGACAACACAGCTTCCCTCTGGCTTCATGTCTTTACAACTTGTTGAACATTAGACCGAAAAACTTCTCCCTTTTCTCTTTACTTTAGCTGTGATTGATGCAAATGTGCGTAAATGAGTTGAACTCATTCATAAGAATCCAAACAGTTGAAAGTTTGTCTCACATTTGAAAGTGGGCGTTTCTGAAATGAAACATGTGCAAAAGTCGGACAAAAGTCTGACTGGATGTTCTGAGTAATATAAAAAGTTGAATGATCAAATTTCTTAGCCCTTCCGGAAAATGTATGTAGGTGTCACAGAGAGTGTAAAAGAATGAGTGAGAGATGCCGAGTGTGAAGTCAAAGCAGCGACACACAGCTCAGAGTTCAGGGCCCACTAATGTTTCACTCAATGACTCCAGTTCATGTGGAGCTGATGGAGACGCTGTGAAGCACAACAGCCAGAGAGTGACACTTTATTGTCTGGCTCGCTAAGACTCAATTATCATATCTGTAATGTGCTTTTCTCTCGAGCAGCTTCGAGCTCAGAGATGAGATGAGCGTGAATCTGAGAGAGGAAGAATTGAGCTCCAGAACTGGCCGAAGGTTTGAGGGAGGTGGAAGAATATCTATTCGGTGGTGCCAGCTTTGTTTCACTGGAACTGCTCAGTCACTTCTTTCAGGTAAATTCCAAATTCACTGAACACGATTGAACCTAACCTAACCTGGACAAACGTGCCATGGTCTTAATGCAGGCTGATCAAATGGCTGCATGAACCGACTGAGTGAGCTCTGTACACAACCATCCAGGCAAAGACAGGAAGAGCACTGATAAAAGAGGCCCAGTGTTCGGTCATCTGCTAAGAAGAGTGATGAGAGATACTGTATGAGACGGAGAATATGTACACAGTGAATGTGAGAGCTGGTCTGGAGGCAGAGAGAGAGTTGCTCCCCACTCCTACACACACGTCCCTAAAGCCACCTGTCTCTGGGTCACACATGGTTTCTCACACACACACCTATTTCCCTTCCTTGTCCTCTAAGCGGCCTGGAGTAAAAATGTAGTCCAAGGCTTGTCTCTCGGCTGCGGCCACGTTGGGGTGCCAGAGGTCCACCATGAAGACCACCCTGGGGCCGTCCTCGGCGCCGCCTGCACACACACACAAACAGACACCGAAAATCAAGAACTGCAAACCCTTCGACGGCACTCAGATTAAAAAGGCTCTCGATTTTCTTAAGCAGTATTGGATTATAGCATTTTAAGGTCAATCCTCCTTAAAGGAAGAAATAAAAGGGACAGAGTGCAGTGAAAGATGAAACTGTAATCCGGCCTCACCCTCGTGGAAAGCCCTGTGGAGGAAGGAGTCATCAAAGAGCAGACAGCTGCCCTCGGACCAGCACTGCGGCTCCCCACCAACCACCAGCTCGCAGGAGGGGGGCACCCTGAGACCTGCCGGGACAAACAGCAGCTTCATGCATGTGGCATTATGGGAAAAAACAACAAAGCATTTTCAAGCGTCTCCCAGGTGACCAGACAAAAAGCCCTGTTCTCCTGTGGAATGACAGGAAGCTGCTTTGAAGCATATTACAAACATCCTGCCAACACAACAATGACCACTATTTATAACTGCCTCACAGGATTCAGTTGGAAATAGAATCAAAGCTCACAACACAATACAAATGACAGACAAAGCCTCCAAAGTTCAGCCACGTGCCGTCGTGGCCCAGGAGGACGCAGATTCTCAGCCCGAACACAACAGCAGCTGATTCACAGAGCTGCATCAGCTGCTGTTGTGATGGGTCTGAACCACGCCGAGACGTCACATGGTTCAATCAGCCTCGGCCTCGGTTCACTCTCTTACCCAGGTGGCAGCGCAGCCGCACGTTTGTTGGACCGTAATGCTCAGTGATCAGAGCTCCAGGCGTCAGCACGGAGAAGCAGGCGTTTCCGAACACGTTGTTGGCGATGAAGGTGCGCAGCTGGCCCAGCACCCTCCAGGCCCGCGGACACCTCCTCACGTTCAGAACCAGCGGGGTGCCTTGGTTGACCAGGTAGTAGGTCCACCACTGCCCGCGAGGAGTGCTGTTGGCCTTCCACCCCGGCGGCAGGGAGGAGCCGCCGCGGGCCGGGGGCTGGTGGTAGATGCTCTCGAACTCGGCCAGGAGGGCGGGGAAGCTCTGCTCCAGCAGCTCCACGTCGTGTCTCTGCACCTCCCTGGAGAAGAACGGGGCCGACGGGAGGTCCGGCAGGAAGAAGACCTCCGGCCGCTGGATGGTGGGTCGGCTGTTCAAGTAGCGGCCTTGATCGCGGACTCCTTTGTGCACCCGGCCCATACCTGACCAGGTGTAGCGCTTGGCGTAGTCCTGCAGGCTGTGGTACAGCCTCTGGTTCAGGCTCTCGCCGGCGCTGGTGCAGCGGAAGCACTCTGACGACTGGCAGAAGGCGAAGCCGTTCTGCTCCTCCAGCATGGAGCCGTGCTTCCCCTTCCCTCGGCCGCGGCAGTCTGAGCTCATGAACCCCCCCACCACCCCTCCGATGCGGCCGGGCCCGCTCAGGTACCTCCCACGCAGAGGGCTGGAGCCGTGCTCCCGGCCCACCCTGTAGCAGTACCACATGAAGAGCAGCAGCACACACATGGCTATGGCGAACGCACAGATCTCACACTCCCTGATGGACTGCATCCCCCCGGCCACCATCTCCCTCACGTTCTCCAGGGACCACTCCATCCCGGCTCCCGCCTGGATCTCTGAGACCGACGGAACAAAGTGCTGATGAGAGCTGGGTTACCACGTCTGTTCTGGAGCGGGGTGGAACGGGGTCGTTAGTGAGTGTGGTGTCGAGCGGCTCTTATCGCCCCCCCTGATGTAAACAGTGTGCTGATTGGATCTGACACTCCGGCTCTTCAGTCCGAACATTTCAGCACTCTGCGCCGAGGGAAGCTCTCTCCGTGCATGATGTCTGGCTGTGCGCTATTTGAGCTGCTCCCTCTCTCGTTCTCTCAGACAAACGCAGACAGACACCGCGCCTCAGGGTAATCGCTCCTCTGAAAAACAAAGACAGAAGGAGAGGAAGAGGGATGAGCAGAGAGGATAGTGTAATTGACATTAGGGGGGATGCGGCGATTGATGCGAACGCTCCAAACTCTATTTGCTGTCGGTGCGTCGGCATGAAGAGTGAGTCAATGTGATGCAGGTAAGAGCTGCACTTTGCTTTGTGTCTGTGAAACACGTCGTCCTCCTCAGAGTTTGACGACAAATTCCATCCTGTATGCACCTCGTGTAGAACATCACCTGCTGGAACTCACCCACTCACTGTGGACTTCAAAATGACTGCACCCCATGCATGCACACACACACACACACACACACACACACACACACACACACACACACACACCCCTGTACTGCACTGTATAAAACCATGAGTCATTGGCACATTGCTGCATTTAACACAAATCTCCTCCTTTTATAGTTTTGCTCACCACACACACACACACACACACACACACACACACACACACACTAATACACAACAGTGAATTATGTAAACTTAAACAGTGTTGAAACCCGCCCACATTTATAATTGGCATTCATAGGTTTGAGCTGCAGAAATGGATCCTGGAGGGGGGTGGGGGGGTGATCATAACTGGAAAAAAAGATGGATTACATGAGTGTGATTATATAATGATAATGGACCAGCAGTGCAATGCGTCAACTGTGACCAACTCCAGCAGCTCCCTCACCAAAAATGGTCGGGTAATCCTGCTCCAATAGACCCTCCCCTACATCCTGTCTGACAGCAGCAAGACGCCCCCACACCCCCCTGCGCACACACACACACACACACACACACACACACACACACACACACACACACACACACACACGCACACACACACAGAGTCAAAGCCAGCCATGGATCTGTGAACACACACACCCTGCCTCATGCAGAGCTGCAGCCTGCAGGGCCGAGCTCATCCACAAACAATAAAAACCAACAACACCAACACACAAGCGGCCGAGCGCGTGCGCGACCTCCGGGCTCGCGCACAGGTTCGCATCCGTACCTACTCTGCGTCCATGTCTGCGAGAGGGCGCACAGGTGTTCCTCCGGGCGAAGCTGCGAAGCACTGCAGTGCACGGGCTGGACAGACAGCAGCCAGCAACATGACAGCGAAGACCCCCACCACACCAGAACCGGCCCCCCCCCGCAGACCAGGCCCCCGAGCCTGGACCGGGACCAGCAGCACAAACCCGCCCGGCTCCGAGTCCGAGTCCTAGACTGACAGCGCGCGCACACAGGCTGCTGCTCACAATATTGTTGTAAATACTGAGGCTCCACCAAGAAGACACCCAGAGTCAAGCAGCTGCAAGAACACACCGGCATCCGGTCTGACCCTCCACAATAAAAGCCTCAGCGAGGGGTGACATCAGCCTGCAAGAAGTACTGAACATCTGCATGTAAGACAACTAGACAAGAGCCATTATCTGTCTGTCTATCTGTCTGTCTGTCTGTCTGTCTGTCTGTCTGTAATGTATTTTAACACAATAAGTCCAAACACATATTTCTTCTTAGATAAACCTAGGAAGTTAATTTGACACATTAAAAACCGGTGTCTACAGTCAGCGCAGCACAGGGTGAGACATCTTGTCTTTGTCCCCAGTATGAGTCCAACTTCAGATATGCTGGATCCTTCAATTCCCTTAATGCAACACAGCAGTGTCTTCCATTAGACCTTTTCTGCCACGTTAAACTCTCTCCTTTTTAGGCAGCTATTTATATTTGACATCTCAATCACTGGTTTTTTGATCAGACTTCTGTCAGTTCCCCTTTAAGCATATCACTGATATATTGTAATTGTCTCTACAGGACAGTGTTTATTATCAGCATTATTATTATTTAACGCTGTTCTTTATCCTTTAAGACATTAAACTGAATTTCTGTTGAATAGATAGAAAAAAAGCTAAACAATAATACTAAAAAACATCATTAGTTGCAGCAGCCTGATAAAAGCTCGTTTTTCAAACTTACCTGGTTCAGTTCTTTTACTTTGAAGGCAGCAGCTTCTTATTTCCGGTTCTGCTCAGGTGAACACTGTCTGACTTGACTCAGCCTCCCTCTTCCGTGTAGCTCGTCTATCGACTGCTTGACGGAACTGCAGACAGCATTTCCCACGATGCACTGCGCTCACAGCAGAGATTTATGACAAAACACGACAACAACTTTTCTGGGAAGGATCGAAACGTTCCGCAGAACAGGAGAGACCCAGCAGACCCCGACCCAGACCTGTAGACGACCCAGACCTGCAGACCCCGACCCGACCCCTCAAATCTGTAACATTAAATGAAAATAAAGACAATAAATAAAAATATGAGTAATTTTTCCAACATAAACGGTTGGAGCGTCCTGTTTGCTTTCATTTGAATCATGGTGTGTTAAAGTTCCTCCTCTTCCTCCTCCTCCTCATCGTCTTACCTGAGTGTGTGCTCAGGTGAGTTCTCAGGTGAGACCGCCTCATGCTGGACTCAACGGAGCCCGCCCCCTCTCCCATGTGGGAAGAGCCTCACTGCAGTCCCCGCCCCCTCTGAGGGGCTACTGGGCTGCCAGTCACCCAGCCAGTCAGAGAAGTTGGGATATTTCAGAGGAGCTCACCTGTCAGGTCAGAAGAAGCTGTGCTGGTCTCTGTCCTCTCATCACCATCATCATCATCTTCATCATCACCATCATCATCTTCATCTTCATCATCATCACCATCATCATCATCCATGGCGAGGTCAAAGACGCGGCTGTACGCCTGCGCACTGATGCTGCTGTGCCTGCTGTGTGTCCTCCTCTGTGTCTGTCTGCTGCTCAGACGCAGATGTCCAGATGGGACCTTCTCCCGGGCTGCGGTGGCCGCAGACTCCGGGACATGTTCGCAGGTCGGACGGTGAGTGACGCCTTTCTCAAACTGTGTGTTGGTCCTGTTCAGTTCCTGAAGAGCAGCTCGTTTCATTTTACTCACAAGACAAACCGTCAAGCTCATTACTGGACAGATTCAACTTTCTCTGAGTCCGGTAAAGTCTGCATGATGAAAAACTAACTCCTGTTTGCACAAACGTGACTTTACCAAACCAACTCTTCAGACTGACAGAAACCAGGTGAACATTTCAATTCTAACTCATAAACCTCATTGAAGCAGACTGAACATTTCAGAAACAAATAAACCGACTCATTTCTGTTCTTTGAACCTAATGATAATGAATATTAAACAATGATAAACAGTTATTTGTGTTGATCATAAGTGAGTGAAATCTTCCAGGAACATCCTGCAGAGAGGCGGCTCGGCGGTAGATGGCGCCATCGCTGCGCTGCTGTGCACCTCCATCATGAACCCTCAGAGCATGGGCATCGGCGGGGGGTCCATCTTCACGGTGATGGACGCCTCTGGTAACGTGAGCTCATCCCTGTGCTGCAGCAGGTCTGAGAAGTCCAGACCACGTGATCTGATCCTGTCTGTTCTGTCTCAAAGGCAAAGTGAGAATCATCAACTCCAGAGAGACGGTGCCCAAAACCTTCAGACCTGACCTGCTGGACTCGTGTCCCAAGAGCTTCCAGATGATGCCAGGTAGGACTCAGGGACATCAGGTCGTCGCGTCCCGCTGCAGTTTGTCTTCCTCATGCTTTTGGAGGAAGTCTCTTTAGTGTGTGTGTGTGTGTGTGTGTGTGTTGCATGGGGTTTTAGGTCACTGGGTCACTGAGCTCCTGCTTCATCAGCTGCAGGAAGCAGAGAGAAACACAAATATTTTGCTCTTCAATCAGGACGTTTCACATCTGGACGACTTTATTTACCACATCAGGCAGAAGGTTAAGGAGCCGTCAGTCCCCTGTGGACATGTGAATGTCTCGTGTCTTGGTCGTCGTGCCTGATTCACGCAGCAGAGTCTGGCTGTAAACACGCCATCCTCCCGCTGAGACGGACCACACACAGAACAGGAAGAGGAGCCTCAACGAGCTGTTCGTCTCGTTGCAACATGGAGGTCAGAGTCGACGGGAAAGTTCGATCTGAAGCTGACACGAAAACACCATTAGACAGGAAACACAAGATCAGTGAAAGAAAAGGAATCGAAAGAGCAAAGCTGAAAACAGTACTGGAGAAAAGCAGCCCACAGATATATTCCCGTCCTCTGTCGTCGTCTTTCTATCAGCTGGCTGTGGTGGAGGTGGAGGTGGAGGTGGAGCAGCTGTCCAGTCCAGTGGTTCCAGACCTCGACGGCTCGGACCCTCGCTGAAGGGTCACATGATCAATCTGAGAGCTCCAGACATGGAGGAAAACAATGAGCCCAAAGTTCTGCAAAACAAAACGATTCATTTTTTGGGCTTTTCTTTCAACTGGCCTCTTTCAGGCTTGAACAGTTATTTAAATGGAACCATGTTGCTACAAGCTGACATGTGACTATAAAGCTTCTCTGCTGTTTCTCAGCCCAAAGGTTTGAATTCTAGTGGAGTGTTTATCTGTAAAGTAATGATGAACTTCAGCTGTCAGATAAATGAATCAAGAACAGCATCAAAGTACAAGTTCATCACAACTGTTTCCTCCTTTGTCATGAACAAATAAATCTTTATTGTTTTCTGACAATGACGCTGAAATGAGTGTTTTCATTGGTTGGTTTTCTCCGGAGCAGGTGTTCGCTGGATCGGGGTCCCAGGTGAGCTGCGGGGCTACGAGCAGGCGCACCGGCTGTACGGGAAGCTGCCGTGGGCCGACCTCTTCCAGGACACCATCAGACTGGCCAGAGAAGGATTCCCCATCCCTCCGGTCCAGGGTCGATACATCTCCTACATCGACACCAACGAGACCCAGGCGCTGCGGTGCGAGGCCCCGGGGACGAGCCCCACACACACCACAGCTCAGCTCCACACGTCCCACTGATGGTTCTGTCTCTGTGTCCTGCAGAAGCTTGTTTCTGGACGAGAAGGGGAACCTGCTGAAGACCGGCGACATGGTGAAGTTCGAGAGGCTGGCCCACACGCTGGAGGTGATCGCAGACGAGGGAGCAGACGCCTTCTACACCGGGAGGATCGGCGAGGACCTGCTCCGTGACATTCAGGAGGCAGGTATTGTCAGAGCGGCTTCGTCCCAACCGTCTCCTCCTCTGCCCGCCTCGCTCATCTCATTACACATGAACCAATCGATGGGGCCTGTGCAGCTCTGCGCTGATCGCTCACTCGCTCCGGCCTCAGCTGCCTGCGTCCATTCCAAGTCCTGATTATGTGGAGCAGAGACGCCTTGTGTCCAGCGTTGCTCAGCAGAGCCGTTTGTCTCCATGCTGTGCTCAGGAGGAACGCTCACGGCGCAGGACCTGGCCGGGTACAGAGCCACGGTGACGGAGGCCTGGGCCGTCCCTGTGGGAGAGTTCCAGATGTACATCCCCCCGCCCCCCGCAGGGGGCATCCTCCTCAGCCTCGTCCTCAACATCCTGAAAGGTTCCCGCTGCACACACACACACACACGCACACGCACGCACGCACACATACACACACACGCACACACGCACATACACACGCACACACGCACGCACACACACACGCACACACATACACACACGCACACACACACATACACACACATACACACGCACACACACACACACACACATACACACACGCACACACGCACACACACACACACACACACTGCAGAGCTGTTGCTCGTCCACACGTTCAAGTCACATGACGACACTCGTTGTCTTCACATGTTGCACAGAGTCACGTATCAATGCTGGGATTGTTGATTGAGTAGTTTGCCTGAACGCGGCGGCTGGATGATGCTTTGATGATGCTTTGATGATGCTTTGATGCCTGCCAAGCGTCGACATGTGGCTCCTCTGATTGAGGAAATGTAAAATCTAAACAGCTGCTGTTTTTATTCACAGGATATAACCTGAGTCCAGCGTCTCTAGAAGGCGAACAAAAGACGCAGGCCTATCATCACTACATCGAAGCTTTCAAGTTTGTCAACGGGTTAAAGAAACACATCCGTGATCCACAGTTCAGCTCAGCAGACGTACGTTTCAGATGATCCAGTGAAAATGACAGCACGTTTCCCAAATTACTGCTGCACACGCCAGGATGATTCTTCAGTCGATCGCTCTGCGGTCGATCGCTCTGTGGTCAATCGCTCTGTGGTCGATCAATCACTCTGCGGTCGATCGCTCTGTGGTCGATCACTCTGCAGTTGATCACTCTGTAGTCGATCACTCTGTGGTCGATCGATCACTCTGTGGTCGATCGCTCTGCAGTTGATCACTCTGTGGTCGATCAATCGCTCTGTGGTCGATCGCTCTGCGGTCGATCACTTTGTAATTGATCGCTCTTTAGTCGATCACTTTGTAATCGATCGCTCTGCAGTTGATCACTCTGTGGTCGATCACTCTGTGGTCGATCGATCACTCTGAGGTCGATCGCTCTGTAGTCGATCACTCTGTAGTCGATCACTCTGTGGTCAATCACTTTGTAATTGATCGCTCTGTAGTCGATCACTTTGTAATCGATCGCTCTGTGGTCGATCACTTTGTAGTTGATAGCTCTGTGGTCGATCGCTCTGCAGTTGATCACTCTGTGGTCGATCTCTCTGTGGTCGATCGATCACTCTGAGGTCGATCGCTCTGTAGTCGATCACTCTGTAGTCGATCACTCTGAGGTCGATCGCTCTGTGGTCGATCACTCTGTGGTCGATCGATCACTCTGAGGTCGATCGCTCTGTAGTCGATCACTCTGTAGTCGATCGCTCTGTGGTCAATCACTCTGTAGTCGATCGCTCTGTGGTCGATCACTTTGTAATCGATCGCTCTGCGGTCGATCGCTCTGTAGTTGATCACTCTGTAGTTGATCGCTCTGTTGTCGATCGATCACTCTGTAGTTGATCGCTCTGTTGTCGATCGATCACTCTGTGGTCGATCACTCTGTTGTCGATCGATCACTCTGTGGTCGATCACTCTGTGGTCGATCAGTGCCAGTGGAAGAAGATCCACAGTGTTAACAGTCATACTTTGTATCATCATGTACTGTATGTAGTATTTGATGATACTTCTGTAGTTCTCATGTAAATGTTGTCATGGATCATAAAATGGAAATACTTCAGTTACTGTAGTGTTTGAGTAAATGTACTCAGTTACATTCAGTGTTTATTCAGAGCAGAGCTCTGGTATTTCTGGTATTGGTACATGATTTCAGAGCAGAGCTCTTGTGACTGTGTGTTGCTGTGTGTTTTTAAAGCTCCCTGTTTCTCACAGATGGCCCAGAAACTGACGGAGGACAGTTTTGCCAGCCACATCCGGAGCCTGATCAGAGACGACAAGACTCACGATGCCCAGTTTTACAACGTCACTCCTTATCTGGACAGCATGGGCACCACCCATGTGTCTGTGCTGGCAGAGGACGGCTCCGCTGTGTCTGTCACCAGCACCATCAACCACATGTCAGTGTTTACAGCATCCTGCTGCACCCTCAGACGGCTGTTAGAAAGTCCAGGATTAAGGAGCTTTAAGAGATTAAGGAACACACATTTTAAAATACTCACAAATAATCACAGTCCACAGCTCCTGAACTGAAACAGCACCGTCAGTGTGAAGTCCATGTGATCTTCATCAGCACGTGCAGGATGTGTTGTTTCTCCTGGATAACGACAGATAGCTTCAGTTCTGTTCATGCTCTTCCTCACAGATTCGGCTCGAAGGTCTTGTCTCGGCGCACCGGAGTCATCCTCAACAACGAACTGTCCGACTTCTGTGGGAGAGCCGATAAAATCTCTGCCGGTAATGACATCAGCAGATCATCCATCTCCAGACTCACTGAGGCCTGAGAGTAGATCCTCTGTTTCCACCTCGTCAGGAGGCTGTCTCTCTTTTGTTCATGTGGCATCTTATCTATTCGAGAATCTACCAAGTAGACTGGTACAATATTAGATGTTTTTTTTACAAATGGAGCTGATCAGTTTATGGACATGTTGAAATCTGTTGTCAGGTTTGAATGAAAGCCGTCTGTGAGTCACATCATTCAGAGGCCGCCTTTATAATACTGTTCTTCCTGTCGCTCTCACAGTGATGAGTCTGAATCGAAGCCGTCCGTCCTGTCACTCATGTCTTTTGTTGCGTTCGCAGGGGAGCGGCCCCCCTCCTCCATGGCCCCCGCCGTGCTGAAGTCTCAGTCCAAGACGCTGGTGATTGGATCGACCGGTGGGAGTATGATCACGACCGGGCTCGCCTCTGTACGTATCCAGGGCAATCAGGCTAAGAGCCATTAAGATAAATCCCTGCAGACTAATGCCCCTCGCTGTTGTCATAGCGAGGGCCGTCTTCACGAATGGCTGTGTCCATAATCCATCCGGCAATCATCACTCTCCCATCAGGCAGAATCCAATGTGCTGTTGTTTGTCTCCCAGGCGCTGATGAACCACCTCTGGTTTGGAAAGAGCCTGAAGGAGTCGATCGCTGCGCCCGTGGTTTTTGTCGACTCCCAAAATGCCGTGAAGTTTGAACCCAAATTCGATCCGGTAATAAAACACTGCATCCGCTGATTTTCTGAAGCGACAGGTGCTGTTTGCTCCGTCTGAGCCTCGTCTCCTCTTCGCCCCTCAGGAAGTCATCGAGGCTCTGAAAGCTCTGGGACACAAACGTGAGACGGCCAGACATTTCTACAACGTGGTCAACGCCGTGGAGAGGGAGGGCGGCTGCATCTGTGCCGTGTCCGATGCCAGGAAGCTGGGTGAGGCAGCCGGCTACTGAGGCGGCCAGTCAGCCACGCTGGTTCTGCAGGAGGGCCAGAGGTCGCAGAGACCCCCGAACCCTGCGACAGATGGTGTTTGTCCTGCTGGAAAATCGTGGAACACGGCACCCAATCACAGCGGTCTTCAGCCGAACACAGGCGGCAACATGTGGCCGGTAAACACCAGGCAGAAGTGACTGTAACGGCGACCTCCTGTGACGCTGCTGCTCAGCTCCTTTCTACAAATGTCAGCTCTTTCATTTTTGCATCTTCCTATGGTATAAAGAAATATGATACTCCAGTTCATTTTTCACATCATGTAAGTGTCTTTACAGGAGCTTCAGGTTCACATGTGGGACATACAATACTCAGCAGGCTACTTTATAGTTCAGTTAATAGATTCATGGCTGGAGCTGTCTGGTCTTCTCACTCTGTTCTTTCACCATCACTGTATGACCTGTGACATCACTGCTCATTGAATATACTGGGGATTAAATGTAATATTACTTCTAATGTTGAAATAAAAGACTTGTTTCATAGACTTTAACAAACACTCTGTTAAAACATTAAAAAAACTGCTCACGATGCAAATTCACTACAACAACACATCGGCTGGAACCATTTTGGGTTTTGAAATATTACACATGAAAAGAGCAGTTGTGAAGCAGAATAAGTGGATGAAGAGTTAAATACACAAATAGCTAAAAATTACCACATTTTAATGGGCAAAAATAAATAAATCCTGGTTTTTCTCTGTGACTAACATCCAGTAATAATGAGTGAATTTCGGTCCGTCCCTCTCACCTGAGGTCGCTGTGATCGGATCCTGCTGGCTGAACCCGCTCCTCGGTGCATTAATGCACCCAAGGG
Source organism: Centropyge bicolor (assembly GCA_037975185.1). Lineage (NCBI taxonomy): Eukaryota > Metazoa > Chordata > Actinopteri > Pomacanthidae > Centropyge > Centropyge bicolor. Next base: position 21,863 of record JBBMOC010000338.1, read on the forward strand.
TCTGCGTGACTACACTGTGCTATTTTTCATAAATTATTTTTCATTTTTGTGCCGGAGCATGGAGCAGCTGGAGCAAGATAATCAGATCAAACAGTGACTCACAGAAACAGGAGAGCGGCTTCCTGAGAGAAAGTCTGTGAAGAAATAGGCACTACATGAGAAATGTTTCCAATTCACACAGTGAGGCAAAAGAAAAAATGGCCGTCTTTGATCTCGTTATTTTAGTCGAACTTCAGGGAAATAAATCGATCATGAAAGGAAAAGGTCAGACACTAAGATCGTGGTGATTTCTGGGGCGGGCTCTGGTGCCCTGTCACATGGTATTTGGACCTGGGGGGGGGTGACAGTCACACTGCGCTCTGACCTTCTAGGAGCCACCTGTTGCAAATGCCACATTACCATGTCTGGCAGCAGGCACAGAAAGTTGCCAGGAGAGGATCATGGGTAGGGCCTGGTGTGATGGCCGCCCTGCCTCTCCCTGGCACACGGCGGCAGCTCAGGCGTTTCCCTGACAGCACGCGGCGGCACAGATGATCCGCTGGCTCCGGAGCGAGCCCCGGCCGAGCTGACCGCTTTCACTGCCCCACTCAGTTTAATCTGCATCAATAAATCTGTTTCTGTGGACGCGTGCAGGTTCTGCTCGTGACCCAGATGTTGCAACCACTTTTTATTCTGGAAGAAAAAAAGAAAACACACGACTTCTCAGTTGGGTTGGTTCTTTTATTGGCAGTCAGTGTTTGGCATGAGACGAGTACACACAGGCCACAAGGACGAGTTGACGTGACACACGGAACAGAAAGGAACCAGGACAGTGCTCTCCATCACCCAGATCAATCACCTGACTGTGTGTGTGTGAGATCCATCAGCCTGCTCACCGCTCACAGCAGGAGGTCACTGCACTTAGATTCATAGTCATTAGAGTCGTTATCATAATTACAGACAAAAGACAAAACACCAAAACAAGAACACAAATCATTACAGCAGTAATCAGACATTTTACAGTTACAAACACAGAACACACACTTCAACATTTATTATATATCAGGTGATGCAGGTATGTTGTGATCCCTCTAACAATCGTCAGCCATTTGGTCGTCGTGTCACCGCGAAGAGGTCGGCTCTCCACTTACAAACACTGCACACAGACAAAGGCTACAGACAAACTCATAAAGTGCTCTGCAGTGTTCGGGTCAGTCTGACGTCATCATGATGTGCTACAGTAGACAGACCGGAACCACAGGTAACAGTCACGGCTGGGCCTCGAGAACACAGGGCCGCTGAAGGACATCGAAACATGGAGGAGACGACACAGACAAACGGCAGTGGGACGGGCAGTTTGGACGCCGCTCGGACTCGGGCGTCCGTGTGAGCGGTTGGCTGCAGTGTCGTAAACGCACTGAAACACCGGTGATGACGACAACAGCTCAGTAATTACAAAGAGGTGAATACCAGCATTTAGACAAGTACAAAAACCAGCAGCTACGGCGGCCCATTGTCCAGTCCTACCTGTTGTCTTCTAAGATTGCTTTGTTCACCAAAAGTGCACAAACATAGGCCGTGGAAACACAACAGAGCCATGTTTTGTGTCCTCATTTACATCTACACAAGGGCTGCGTGGGTATTCACAAGTGGACATTTGGAAAGGGGGGGAAAACGCAAAAAGTCTTGACCTAGCAGTTTTGCCGGCGTCACGTGACGGGTCGTCGGCTGTATAGTCTGTTGAACTTGTGTCATAGCTTTTGTTGAGAGATTAACAGAGAACACACAATGTGGAGCGAGGCCCTGCCTGCCAGAGAGAGTCTCAGTCCTGGTAGAGAAGCCGCAGGGAGCCTCTGTTTCCAAACCAACTCCAGCTCCACTTCAGCTGCCGCCGGGATGCTGCTCCTCCACCCAACCAACTGATCTGAACCTCCTTGGACTGGCTCTTCAGCTGCCACTATCAGAGAGAGAGAGAGAGAGGGAGAGAGAGAGAGAGAGAGAGCTCCAGTTCATTAACTCTTCCAGCCCCCCTCCAATGAAACCGCACCTTGTTCCCAAGAGCACCATCCACCAACACAGTAAGTCCACCGCCGTGACGTCGCTCCACTCTCATCTTGTGTGGGTTAACTCAGAGATGGTTAGGAATAGCTTGCTAGCCGTGTCGGGACGAGAAGTTCACAATGTGGGCATCGGTCTCCCTCGTACCTCGAAGGGTGACTGGGCTCGTGGTGTGAGGGCGAAAGGGCGAAGGAAGTAAGAGAGTGTCGTGGGACGACATTTCAACCACAGTTGAAAGAGCCTGGGGGAGAGGGCGCCCATCACCTCTCGCAGTAGTGGAGGGTGAAGTTTTTGGAGAGCTGCTTCTCCCCTACAGCCCACGGCTCCAGCTCCAGTTTGTTCCCCACGTCGTCCTCGTCCTCCTCCTCATCCTCGTCCTCCTCCTCCTCCTCCTCGTAGTGGCTGGGCTCCTCGATGGAGGTCTCCAGGTGGTAGCAGTAGGGCTGGCCCTCCGTGTACTCGTAGATGGTGGGCAGGCTGCTCTTCAGGCTGCAGCGCCGCCGCAGCGCCACCAGCAGCGGCTGGGGCATGGTGAAGATGTCCACGTTGTTGCCCAGGTCGATCCAGGCCAGGCTGGAGAACATCTTGGGGTCCTTGAGCATCTCGGTGAGGTCTTTGAGTATGGCCAGGGTGAGGCGGTTCCCGTTGAGAGCCAGGGTGCTGAGCTTGGGCAGCGAGGCGAGCAGCGGCAGCAGGATCCGCAGGTTCTCGTCCTGGAGCTCGGTGAAGCTGACGTCCACGGCCACCACGCTGTCTCGGTTGTTCTGGAGGTAGAAGGCGACCTGCCGGACGTCGCGGGCGGACAGAGGGATGCCGGACAGGTCGACCGAGTCACTGGACAGCTTCTTCTGTAGGGTGGTCTTCAGGCTGTAAATGAAGAGAGAGAGGCCATATTTAGACGAGTCTTTGACATGACAACATGAAACCAGTTGAGGCTTTAACTGGAGGGTGGAAGGATGTGGACTCGGAACAAGGCCCGGTTTTCTGTTGTGTTTCCTGTGCTGCATAAAGGAGGGGCCGAGCGGCCGGCGTGGAGCGGAAGGCCGGCACAGAGACTCCAGCATGGGGATTTAGTCGTGTAAACAGAGGAGCCAAAACATCCGAGCGAGCCAGCAGCTTGAGCTTAGAGCTCCTTCAGCCCGGAGCCAGGCGGCTTGCTGCTGCAAACATAAACTATCATAGGCTTCGGAAAGAGATAACACTCAAACACAAGATATTTCATCAGTCACGAAGGGAAGGAGATGAATCTTTTGGCTCAGTGAAACTGATGTGAGCATCTCCACCAAAGAGGTTTTCTGCCAAATGCTTTTTAAGTTTACAAAATGTTTCCAAATCTGACGTCAGATCTGCGTGAAATTTGGTAAAAATACATTCCTTTCCCATTAGTTTAGAGCTGAGTTACACAGAACAGCAGAATTCAGACCCAAACTTCAGATCATAGTCCTGTGGGAACTGGCCGTCCTGCCGTCTGCCATGATCTTTACCTGTGACTGGATTCAACGAACCAGGTGGCATTTACACTAACGCATGAAGTAAGTGTCAACGAACATCGTCATTTTTTAAAGTGAGCAACAGGAGTTCGTGATGCTTCATCATGACTCGTGTTCGTTCAGCACATGGTTCGACTGTGTGGCCGTCCTGCTTTTCTCTGGGCGACGCAGCTGATTTATAAAGTGAATGTTACTGAAGGAGGCTTGGTTTAACGTGTCTGTTTCCAGGCACAGATGTGATGCTGACCCTGAACATACCTGATGCATCAGCTCTCATGCTACACTGCTGCAGTATTTACACACTGTGGTGATCTTGTGTTTCCGCTCAGTGTCGTCCCTGCGGAGGCCGTGTGTTTAACTCGAGCTGTTCCTGAAGTGGCCTGTGACATGATTCGGTGTCACAGTGAATTACAGCATCCTCGGGCGCCCGCTGACTTCCTGTGACACCCGCTGCACCACCTGTCACTTGTGATGCTTTGAAGTGTTTTTGGTCCCATTGAAAATGGATGTGCTCTGAGTAGCACTTAGCATTTTCTGTGAGAACTGACTCTGCCGCCGTCGAGCTGAAGCTGAAGCTGAAGCAGTAGAACTGACTGATGGGCTCTGAGGAAGCTGTAATGTCCTCGCCATGCTACGATGCTCAGTATAATGTCTCGTAGTGACTCTGACCACAGATGAGTGATGTGAAACTAAATGTGGCCGCTACATTTGAGCTGTGGTTGTTTTGCTTGTGAGCGTTCAGACGACAAAGGCAGAGGGTGATGATGAGGTCAGATGGTCGGAGCGTTTCTGCTGATCGTCGAGCTCTTTCATTAAAGGTGGAAAAAAACATTTCCAGCTAAACCCAAATAAAGTGGTTAGACCGGTGCGGATGATGAGTGAGGTTCAGCCAGAAAAGCCTGAATATTATTCATGTTGTCAAAGCGTTCGTGTTGTCTTAGAAGTTGGATCACGACTCTCCAACAGAACTAAATATTGTCTCTGCTGATCATTGGATTGTGCAGCAACATGCAGATGTTTGCATCTGTCCAGCAGTTTAAAAACAGCCTCATGTTCCTGTGGGAAGCGGCCGTCCTGCCGAGAGGCTGATCACATGTCTGCCATGATCTCTACATCTGACTGGATTCATGGTGGCGTTTACATTAACGCATGAAGTAACTGTTAATGAACATCATCATTTTTAAAAGTGAACATCAGGAATTCGTGATGCTTCATCATGATCAGTTTGTGTTTGAATGCAGATCAGAGACTGTGAGGCTGAGGCGGGAGCTCTCTGCCCACTCATGAAGCCAGGTCAAAAAGGGGACGCGAACCAGCTGTTGAACACCTCTATGAGATGAGGACGTTTGTCGAAGCTGTTTTATCTTCATCAAAGTCTCGGCAGCCTTTTATAGGACACAACCCTCCTCCTCTCCAGAGGCACAGAAGTCCTAATCCTCTGGACTGTGGATCAGATCTCATACTGTTTGTTGCTAAGCAGAAAGGAATGATCCCTCCATGTGCACAAGTGTTGAACTGCAGGACAAACCACATCCACATGTCAGTCAAAGAGGACGCTCGACAGTCTGCTGCTCAAACAAGTCATCAGATAAATATCCACCGAACAATAAAGTAATCCATTAAATTTACGTGGTATGATGAAGCCGAGCGTTGAGTGAGCGTCTCCTGCCTCCATATGTGGCTCATCAGTCTCCTGGAGTCATTGATTCATTAATGAGGCAGCGTCTGAATCCAGGCTTCATGAATCAAATCACTCTCATCATTTATCAACGTGAATGTTTGAAGGCTTCGCTGATGAGAGCGCGTCTGTCAACAGGTGGGTGGACGACAGCAGCTGTGGCAGAAATCATTTCATTTCAACTTGGATTCAGTACAGTCCAGGCCTCCACCGGCTCCCTGCCCCCCCCGCCTGTTACTGCATCGCTCACAGCGCTTTGTCTCCTGCAGAATCACGGATGTTAAAGCTTTGCTCTGTCGTTCCTGTCAGGCCTGTGAGGGCTGGAGCTGCACAGGAGACGCCTCACTTATATCTATATCCATAACATGAAGACAGGTGACACACACACACACACACAGAGACACACACACACACACACACAGAGAGACACACAAATACACGCACACACACATGCACACACACAAACACACACACACATGCACACACACTCACACACACACACTCACACAGACACACTCACACACACAGACACACACACAGACACACACACACAGAGAGACACACACACACACACACACTCACACACACACACACACACACACACAGAGACACACACACACACACACACAGACACACACACACTCACACACACAGAGACACACACACACACACACACACACACAGACACACACACACACACACAGAGACACACACACACACAGAGACACACACACACTCACACACACAGAGACACACACACACTCACACACACAGAGACACACACACACTCACACACAGAGACACACACACACACACTCACACAGACACACTCACACACACACAGACACACACACACACACACACACACAGACACACACACACACACACACACACAGAGTTCAGGGTCCATATCTGCACAAACGTCACCTCTGCAGCCTCCATAGCTTTTCTGTTTGTTGGTGTTTTGACCTGAGCAGCTGATGTGAACTCTTTCTGTGAGAACTGACTGTGACTCTGCCGCCGTCGAGCTGAAGCTGAAGCTGAAGCTGAAGCTGAAGCAGTAGAACTGACTGATGGGCTCTGAGGAAGCTGTGATGTGCGCGTCATGCTACGATGCTCAGTATAATGTTTCGTAGTGACTCTGACCACAGATGAGTGATGATGAAACTAAATGTGGCCGCTACATTTGAGCTGTGGTTGTTTTGTTTGTGAGCGTTCAGACGACAAAGGCAGAGGGTGATGATGAGGTCAGACGGAACAGGAAGACGCTGGTACACTGGCGTGAAGTTCCCCTGAAGGAGGGAGCACGTCGGCAGCGTTTCTGGGTCACTGCCTCCATCAGGCTGACTGTCGAGCTCTTTCATTACAGGTGGAAAAGAAACATTTCTAACAAACCCCAAATAAAGTAGTTTGACAGATTAGCAGGATTAGCGCGGTTCAGACGTTAATTCAGCCAGGCATTTCAGTCCGAAAGGCGTGCACAGTGTTGAGCGTGAGCGCGGTGCAGAGCTAATGCTGGATAATGAAGGGATGAACAATCCGGGCGCATTAAAACGGACAGAGCCGCTTCTGTTTCCTCTGAGCACACAGGAAGTGAGATTGGTGCATTTTTGCACAGATGAGGCCGTTTGCCTGCAGCCAACAACCATGGGAGTGAAATCCACCCGAAAATGACATTTTACACATGTTTTCCTTTTTGTGTGTTTGCTCAGCATAAAGACACCAGAGTGACAATGTTCCGCTTCAACTTTCAACAGAAGAGCAAATTAGTCTATTTCCCAAAATGTTTCCTCAACACAAACAAGCTGTGAATCAGACGAACAGATGATGATAGGATCGACCTGAGCTCAGCTGCTGAGCTCGAACTGTCTGACCTGAGATGCTTCTATAAACGAGCGTCTGCAGGAGCCCAGGGTGAGAGACGGACCGGCCCCGTCTCCTCTGTCTCCAGCTCTGACAGGCATTTGTTGAGGAGCACGGCGGCAGACGAAGCTGTTGCAGCTCGCAGCAGCTGCCGTATTAATATTCTGTTTTTTTGGTGGATTTTTGTTTTAATGATTCATGTTGCTCCTGCTGTCTCAGCCGCTGTCAGACCCGCTCTCTCGGCAGCTTTATGAAGCCAAAAACATGACGAAGTAAAAAGGAAAAAAAAGCCCCTTCAGATAGGAATTTAGCAGTCGTGTGTGTGTGTGTGTGTGTGTGTGTGTGTGTGTGTGTGTGTGTGTGTGACAGAGACGCCGTCAGTGTCGCCTGTGCCTCCCTCTGATTCCTCCGACCGACTCCTGACGAACCTGCCTCCTCTCACTGTGTTTGCATCTCAACCCTCAGATTATTTCCATCCTCAGAAAATGACGGCTTCATCTGGAGCGAGCAGCTACAGCAGAGCGCACTACGGCGGCCTGTTGATGCTCATGAATAGGATCATCCAGGCACACAAAAACCCCGAGCTGCACAGACTCGTTCTCTGTTCATCATTTGCACATCAAAAGCGATTCACTCTTCCATCAGCACAAGTGTAATTACATGTGAACACAGCGCTCTTCAGCAGACACACGGACACATTTGTTTCTGTGCCACTTGTGAGGAGAGAGAGGCCGGCGGCGTCGCACGCCCACCGCACGCACACGAGCTCGTACAGAGACAGATGATTGACAGCTGCGGTGAGCGTGGCGCCCCCCGCAGGTCAGCTCTGTCCCACTTCAATGTCAGCGACAGAGACGCGGAGCCGGGCCCTGCAGGGTCATCAGGTCTGGACGGGGGGGGGTGTCTTACCAGGCCTGGGATTTCCGTCTGGACATGCTCTGCCGCAGCCACTTGGAGTGCGGGGTCAGGTGGTAGATCAGCTGTCTGCAGATCTTATCCGAAGACTTGATGGTGTCTGCGTCCTGCGGAACAGAGCAGAGAGCCGGTTCACAGGCAGCCGAGCAGAGAGACTGACAGCAGCAGGAGGAAACCTCTGTAAATCCTGCAAAGTTTCCTAAAGCTTCTCAACCTGAAGATCTTTGACAGGAACAGAATGAAAACGGTTTGTTATTATTTGTGACGCCCTGAGCTGCTCCTGAACAAAACACAATTTAGCTGCCTTGCTGGAGCGAGAAAATCTAATGACATGCAGCGAGTGTCGGCGGAGGAAACAGGAAGTGCACAGCAGAGGTGAGAGTGAGCACTGGGTTCATGCACCCTGCTGGGGCTGCCGGTCTCTGCCGTCAGCACGTTCACTGTTCACCACCAGAGGCTGAGACACGCAGAGCTTTTTAAATTTGATACAGTATGAAAAAAACGGCAGAAAGAAATTGAAAAAAGCACAAATATCTAAAAATGACACTAAACAGTTGTTTCTATTTCCAGCTGCTCATAACGAACACACGTCTGCAGAAAGTCGAGAAGATCCTCAGATCAGAGTTTCATTGATCCTCATTACTTGACAAAAGGAAACTATTTTTAGCTTTAGCTCGATCTGTGTGGAAGCTGAGCAGGAAACAGGAAGTGAGCCGACCTTCTTGGGGCACTGCATCTCTCGCGCCAGGCTGAGCAGCAGCTCGTGGGAGATGGGGTCCACCAGGTTGAGGAAGGCGGCGTTCTTGTACAGGATGTCGTTGAGCGAGGAGCCTTCCAGGCCGAGGTCCTGCCAGAGCAGACGAGACGACAGGCTTCACAATCACAGAGAAATCAAACAGTAAAAAAAACCCACTCTGCAGTAACTACAGTGAAATATCCGACCTGAGGAAAGAACCTGCGTTAGTGGTGGAAACAGGAAGCAGCGGAAAGATAGAAGAAGTGAGCCACCGCCGCTCTCCCTGCTTTCCCAGCATGCCACAGCTCGGACAGCTCCCGCCTCCAGTCCCAGCCCGTTCTAACATCCTGTTACTGTCGACTCATGTGAACCTCTCTCTTCCTTCACCTCATAACAAACAGCAGAGGCCTTTTTAAACAGGAGCTTTTGAGCGAACGTGACTGAAACGTTTGTTCAGCACAGAAACACAGAAACATGTGCAGAGGTCGTGACAGAGGACGTGGCAGCTGTCAGAGCAGCTCACTCACAAACAGGACTCAAAGCAGCTAAAATCAGGAGGTTTCAGTCAGATGACCTTTGGAGCGTGATGAGACAAGCGGCTGTGTGAGGCTGCACAGTCCGCCTTCATCAACACGTCCTGATGAGGCGAGCGGCCATGACGAGCGCTGCACGCTCCACCAGACCTTAATGAGACACGGACATACCTGCACACACACTCACACACACACATACACACACTGGGCAGTGACTGTAAGAGACAGTGTGAGTGGGAGGCTGGCAGCTCCACATCAGCCGCTCCCCTTTAACGAGGCCAACAGTAAACAGACTGAACTGAGGCGGAGAGAAGCTGCTTCTGAGAAACAAGGTGTAAAAATATCTCCCTCCTGAGTTCACACACCATCAGTTGTCACATGCGAGCGCGGCAGGAAGTCACGAATCCTTCCTGTATCGGCGGCAGAGCTCAGATCTTCTTCGTATCTGCAGCTCACTGTTACAAACCAATTAACTGAGCCACGAGCTCCTTTAGAATCCAGAGAGCAGGATCTGGCAGGCGTCTGGCTGCTCACGCCGCCGCCACTGAAGATAAAGCAAAGCTTATTTAATAAAAGTGGAGCTCATTTAGAGGAAGCGCCCATGTCCCCGGTGACGAGGCTGTCATGGAGCCCGGCTCGCCGCTTTATCTCCTCGGCTTGATTAAGGAGCCTCCACTCTCTCCTGTGTCAGGGCTTCAGAGTAATTAACGGCGGCCTGGCTGGCAGCTGAGAGACGGAGGAGGGCCTGAGGCCGAGCAAACAAACGAGATCAGAGAGGCCGCTGACACATCTCTGACACACCTTTATTATTGTACACGTTGTAGCGCTCGCTGCGTGTCCCACTGCGGAAGCAGCTGGGGTTCAGACCCAGCGTCGCTCAGTCGGACCGAGCAGCCGGACTCGGTGGGACAGTAGTTACAGTTATTATCAGGACTGAAACAGAAGCTTTTCAAAACCAGGACGATGTGGATTTGTGGCTCGATGACACTGAATGTTTGACACAATCAGTGGTTTTTAGAGAGTTTCATCAGCCAAGAAAAAAAGAGAATAAAATCCCTTCTCACAGAAACGGAATAATCTTTCCATGAAAATCATAAAACAGTGACAGCAACGTGCAACAGAGGAGGAAACTGGACAATGATTTAGATTTTCATGTCTGTGACCTTCCTCCTCCAGGGGAGAGCTAATAAAAGCTTTTGGAGAAGGATAATATTTTGTATGGTTGAACACAGGACTGCTGCTGCTGCTGCTGCCGGAGCACAGAGCAGCACAGAGACAGACATGAGGAGTGGGGGGGGGGAGGGGGGAGCGGGTTGTCTAATGGCAGCCGGAGGAGAGGTGAGCCTCTGGCCACAGAGGAGGGAACAAGGGCAGACGTAGAGAGGACGGCTCCGCTCGCGTGTGGCGCCCACGATAACATCACGTCTCAGACAAAGACAATGAGATTTGGGTTAATGCACTGACACACAGCAGGCAGCGCAGGTCATCCTTTCAAATCAAACGTCAACACGCAGCACGTTCACCCACAGCGAGCGACCACTGGTGAGTCACATGACCACAGTGTGTCACAGGTTCGACGGCGCTCTGCCAGTGGCCTACTTTCTGTCAGGACGAACGTTGCTGGAGGACGGAGTCTCATCAGGCTGGGGGGGGGGGGCTGGAGTCAGGGGTCAGAGGTCAGGGCTGCAGAGCACGCAGGGGGGAGGGGATCAGGCACCTGTGGCACATCAAACTGCAGCCACACACACACACACACACACAAACAGCTCAGCTCGTCCTCCATCTGTTGCTCTGGGCTGTTTGCAGGATGTGAGGCTGCAGAGGCAGCACAGCAGGGTTCAAGTGCACAGACTGGAGGCAGACAGGTCAGGCTGCAGGCAGACAGGTCAGACTGCTGCAGACAGGTGAAGGCTGCATGCAGACAGGTCAGACTGCTGCAGACAGGTCAGACTGCAGGCAGACAGGTGAATGCTGCAGGCAGACAGGTCAGACTGCAGGCAGACAGGTGAGACTGCAGGCAGACAGGTCAGGCTGCTGCAGACAGGTGAAGGCTGCAGGTAGACAGGTCAGGCTGCATGCAGACAGGTCAGGCTGCATGCAGACAGGTGAAGGCTGCATGCAGACAGGTGAAGGCTGCAGGCAGACAGGTCAGGCTGCAGACAGACAGGTGAAGGCTGCAGGCAGACAGGTGAAGGCTGCAGGCAGACAGGT